>JAYEVE010000035.1:0-48183 GCA_036346375.1 Guadua angustifolia | reverse complement strand
GAGCGAGCGAGCATCCTAAGAGATAGATCCAGCGGGGGGAGCTGAAGGCAAGTCTTTCTTGACCATATTGATCCCAAGTTTATGAAAATATTATTTTGTTTTAAATTATTGCATGCTTATTACTTTGCATACCGTACTTTAATGCCGTTTTAATGCTTAGTTATATTCCCTCTTGTTATGCCCACATTGATATTAATCTTGAAAACCATTGACACTCTAGGAAAATTAATTACTGTAATGATAATCAATTTGTTATTATGGGACGGTAGAAAATTGCTTAGCCATTCTTAATCACTTTGGTACCTTACCATTATGGAAATTCTTTCCAACTTGATTCAAAATTGAATTATGAAATTATGGCAATTGGTGTTGCTGTTATTATTATTAATTGGAAAATAAAAGTGAAAAATGATTTGGACCGGGGCGGATGGTTGTATGGTGGGTGCGGGATGCACAAAATTTTGGAATGTGATTGTTCCGCCTCACCAATTAAGGACCGGCCGTGTGGTGTTACCTTGGACCATGCTATACAAGACAACCACAAGCCTATATGGGCACGACTGCTAAGTAATTTGTACGTGTCGTTATCGGCTTTGCCATTGGGTTGAGTGAGGTGTCGGAGGACCTTGCAAGGCGCAAGAGGGGCTTCAGATTGTGGCGGATTTAGCCCTAACAATGTGAAACCTTAGCGGCGGTTGGTAGCGTGTCGCATTGTAAAAGGCCTTGTCATGATCTTCCGCCGACACACCAAAGGAAGTGTGTCAATAGCTTGGCAAAAGGGGTTGATCATGTCTTGTGGGTAAAGTGTATATCTCTCGCAGAGTTAAAACTACTTGAGTAGCCGTGCCCATTTGCCAAGGGCAAGCGTGGCACGCCACATAGTAGATTTTATGGTTTTGGTTTTAAATGGAAAAATGATGATTTTGGTTTAATTGAAAATGTGGTTTGGGAATCCGTGAGTGGTTGGAACTCCCGGATTTTAGTTTGGCGGTTAGAGCCAACAAGGTGGTTGAAACCTGGAAAATTGTTATACTTCAAATTAAATTATTTATGCTATTTACTTTTCGTTAAATGCTGCTGTATGAAATTAATATTTGTATTTCATTTTAAATTCCTGCTTTATGCAAAATGAACCCTATATGCCTTCCTTTGTTCAAGCCTTGCATTTAATTTTTTGCATTGAGTTTCCAAGACTTGCGGAGTATGTTGCATACTCACCCTCACTTTTCATTGCGGGGCTGCTTATCCATAAAGCAGATGAGGAGATCAGATATAGCTATCCAAGAGCTTGCATTCCACCGTTCGACATCTGTGGTGAAGACTTTGAAGAGGAGGATCATCCGGACTTCTAGGGAGCGTACCCCAATCGGTTGCCTGTGGGCATACTGATTGGCTCTTTTTGTTGCTACTTTTCCGCTGCTACTTACTCACTTAAGCCGTAAGGCTCGATACTTGTAATAATGTGATGATGATGTTTACTCTCTTTTGTTTATTTACTGTTAATTACTCGTGATATGTTTATGTTATCATCACTGTTTGAGTTGTGTGTGCTAGCTTTTCCCGGACTAGCACGGGTAAACACAGAGGGGTTGGATTTGGTAAATCCGGGTCCCTACAGAGGTGGTATCAGAGCCATATCGACTGTAGGTCGCAACCCTAGTTAGAATGGTCGTTAGAATTTCAAAATTATTTTCTAAATCAAACCAACAAACTGGTAATTAATGGATTGTCTCCTCTCTCCTTATTCTTAGGTTCTTACTTCTTTCCTTTTCTGAATATTATTTTGAAATTTAAATTTGATCTTATCTCATGAAATATCTCTAAGTTTTCGGTCTTCTGCAAGTATTCAAATCAAAGAAGATGACGATCAATGTTCTCTTCAAGATCGCAGGCAGGAGCTACTGGAAAGATCATATTGATGGAAGAGTTATGAAGAATAAGTTATTAGTGCCCATGTCATCCCTTCTTCGCTTAGTAACCGGAGTTTATTTGGTTTTCTATAGCTTGCTAGATGGGTGTGTTGTACGCTTGCCCCAGGCATGGTGTTGCAGCCACCTCTCGTTGGAGTTTTGTTGCTTGTTCTGCCTTGGAATGGCTACCTCCTCTCTAGTTTCCTTATCTTTTGCTTTTTCCCTCTCGTCTGTAGCTAGCATTTCTCGCCATTGCTCAGAACCGCAAAGATGTTGCCGCCACGGCCAGAAGGAATACAAATGCTACAGAGTTCGAGGCTTCCACCGCCACCAGATGGGACATTATGCAAACAGCTTGTCCTCGAAGCATCACCAAGGACACCAAGGTTGCTCACTTGGGATCCAGCTTCGCAAAGACCCCAGACCAAGACAGGCCGTGGAGCGCCTCGCACTTCCCAGAGCTCATCAATCCTTTGAAGAGGCCGTGTCAACCACGGATCGCAGAGGAGGCTCAGAGGCACCAGATGTGGTATTGGATACGCCTTGTCAATTCAATACCGCCACAAAGATTGTTTGATTCTCGAGCATCGATTCTTTCATTTCAAAGAGTTTTGTCGATCAATTTTCCTTGGAAACTCTTGTTTAAGAATCCCATGATTGTTCAATCACCGAAAAGAAATGAAAATCGATTTGGTGTGCCCTAGTGCAACCGTGAGAAATCAATGGGGTAAAATTCTAGCTTAATCTCATCCTCTTGGATTCAAAAGGAATAGATGTCATCCTAGGGATGGACTGTTGACTAAGTTCAAAGGTCAAATTGATTATGCCAAGAGAGCCATCACTCTCACCAATGCGTAGGCACTCGAGTGGAGTATATGCCCGATGTGACTTTGAGAGGAAAGTGCACATTGAACAAGTTGAAAGAAATCATCTGTGGAAAATGTGCTCGGTGAGTGAATACCCCGATGTATTCCTCGAGGAATTGCTGTGCATGCCGCCGATCGACATTGAGTTCACTATAGAACTAGTCCCCAAGACAGCCTCCTATTTCCAAGAGACCCTATCGCATGCCGCCCAATGAACTCGCCGAGATGAAGAAGCAAATTGAAGAGCTGCAAGAGAAGGGATTTGTTCGTCCGAGTTCGTCGCCTTGGGGAGCGCCAGTTCTTTTGTGAAGAAGAAGGACGGCATCTTGCGGATGTCGGCCGACTACAGAGCCTTGAATGAAGTCACCATCAAGAACAAGTATCCTTTGCCTGTGATCGATGATCTGCTTGATCGCTTGAAGGAGCTTGCATCTTCTAAGATTGATCTCATGACCGATATCATCACCAAGATAAGGCCGCAGTCATTCGAAGACACCTTTGCCACCCTAAGTATGGATTGTATGAGTTCACAAATATGTCCTTTGGTCCCACCAATGCTCCAAAGATATTTCATGAATTTGATGAACAAGGTGTTCATGGATTACCCGGATAAGTTTGTGGTGGTGTTCATAGATGATATTCTTATCTATTCTCTAGATGAGGCCGAGCATGAAGGACATTTGAGAATGGTGTTGGAGAAGCTCAAGTCACCACCAGTATGCCAAGTTCAGCAAGTGCGAATTCGGTTGATGGTTGCATTCTTGGGTCATATCATTTCGCCGGAGGTGTCTCATTGATCCTAAAAAGTGAAAGGTGTGCTCGATTGAGGCAGCCCAAGTCAAGGTTTGACATCGAGTTTCCTTGGTTTAGCGGGATACTGTATGTTCATTGAAGGATTCTCAAAGATTGCTAGACCGCTTACCCAACTGCTGAAGAAAGAGAAGAAGTTTGAATGGACTGAAGCTTGCGAGCAGAGCTTTCAGGAATTGAAGAAAAGATTGACGACAACCCCAGTTCTTGTTTGCCCGGACATTCAAAAAGGCTTTGAGATATATTGTGATGCTTCGAGGCAGGGTCTTGGATGTGTTCTGATGCAGGAAGGTAAGGTTGTCGCATACGCCTCGCTGCAATTGCGCCACATGAGGAGAATTATCCAACCCATGACTTGGAATTGGCTGTTTACAGTATGCATTGAAGTTGTGGAGGCACTATCTCATTGGAAATCGCTATGAAATCTTCATGCACCACAAGAGTCCAAATACATCTTCACCCAAGCGATCTTAATCTGAGGCAAATAAGATGGTTGAGCCGATAAAGGATTATGATGCAGCATACATTACCATCCCGTAAGGCGTAATGTGGTTGCCGGCGCAATCGAGCCGAAAGAGCTATCGCAACAATTTGATGGTTCAAGAAGGTCACCGCTTCTTCACGAGGAATTTCAGCGTCTGAATTTGGGGTTGGTAGAGGAAGGATCTGTTGCTACTTTAGAGATCCAACCAACTCTGGTGGACCATTTCAAGAAGATGCAGAAGTTAGACAAGGAAGCTGCTAGAATCAAGGAAAGAATCAAGGAAGGTAAAGCCCCAGGATTCTCAGTAGATGAGGAAGGAACAGTGTGGCTTGGAAAGAGTATCTATGTGCCGAATCAGAAAGAGATCAAGCAGTTGATTCTGAAGGAAGCGCATGAGTCAGCGTACTCGATACACCCAGGAAATACCAAGATGTATCATGACCTTTGAAGTGCTTATTGGTGGCCAAGAATGAGGAAGGAAATTGCAGAGTTCATAGCCATGTGCGATGTGTGCCAATGAGTGAAAGTTGAACATCGAGGCCAAAGAAGTTTGTTGCAGCCATTAAAGGTGCCCGAATGGAAGTGGAAGAAATTGGGATGGACTTCATTACAGACTTCCGAGGACCGTGTCGAGCTATGACTCGACGGTTGTCGTGGATCGATCGACGAAAGTTTCACACTTCATTCCAAAGAAAGACAACCTATAAGGGAGATAAGCTTGCAGAGTCAGATATGTCTCTGACAGTGTATGCATGGCGTGCCCAAGAAGATTGTTTCGGATCGTGGCACCCAATTCACATCTAGATTCTGGCAAAAGTTACAAGAAGCATTAGGCACCAATCTGAACTTTAGTACAGCTTATCATCCCTGCACGGATGGATGACCGAAGGGTGAACCAAATTCGAAGATATGTTGAGAGCTTGTGCACCGTCCAATGCAACGGGCTTGGGATCGAGTTTGCCATATGCGGAGTTCTCCTACAACAACAAGTATCGTGCCAACTTGCGATGTCGCCATTTGAAGCTCTTTATGGAAGGAAGTGCAGACACCCCTCTGCTGGCATGAGACAGAGATCGCCAAGTCTTCAGGCTGGATATTCTGCAAAAAGCTGAGGAACAAGTGAAGATGATTCAGAAAAGGTTGAGGACAGCGCGGTCAAGGCAGAAAAGCTATGCAGATAATCGTAGAAGAGAGTTGACCTTTGCTCCTAGTGATCATGTGTACCTGAAGGTCTCCCCACTCAAAGGTATGCGCCGATTCCGAGTTCGTGGCAAGTTGGCACCGAGATTTATTGGACCTTTCCCAATTCTAGCTATAAGTGGGGAAGTGGCGTATCAGTTGGAGTTGCCACCGCAGCTGTCGAATGTGCATAATGTGTTTCATGTGTCACAGCTGAGAAAGTGCCTGAGAGTGCTAGAAAAGCAGATGCAAGTTGAAAATGTTGAGCTGCATGAAGATCTGACCTATCCTGAGTATCCAATAAGAATTTTGGATGAAGCTGAGCGCAGAACAAGGAACAAGTCGATCAAGTTTTGCAAGGTTCAATGAGCAACCATCCGAAGAGGAAGCCACCTGGGAGTGCGAGGAGGATCTTCGAGCAGAGTACCCCAAATTTTTCCCCTGTTAGTTCCAAATCTCGGCCTAGATTTTCTCGTTAGGGGAGGTTTGTAACATTCTGTTTTTGAGTTTCCTTGTGCTTAAATTTCAAAATCCGAACCCGTTGCATTTTATTCGAATTTAATCCAGCTTAATCTGAATTTTCAAAAGTCAAAAAGGATTTAATATGATTAATCTATACTTCAAATTAATTATTTCTTATTTTTATTGGGTTCCTTGTGTTTCATTGAATTTTTCTGTATTTTTGGAGATTTTTCGGGATTATTTTGCTATTTATTTGAATTTATTGGAGTTTATTTGATTTTCTAGTATTTTCTTTTATTCGGAAATTCTTTTCCTTATCTTTTTCCCTGCAAGGGTCAATCCTTTTCCTCGCCCGCATCGTTTCTTAGCCCACTGCTTTCACCGCTTACCCATCTTCCCGCCCGCTTCTCGACAAATTTCAACACAAACCAAACCCTAACTCATCCTTCGCCTACCGTCTCGATCCAGATTCAACGGCTGTCTTTCGCCCACGTCACCGAGTTCAGCCCAGTCGTCTCACCAAAACCCTAATCCTATCTCGCATCTCCACCGTTGATTCTCAATCCAACGCCGAGTCCGCTCAGATCGTGACTAAAGCCAAAACAAACCCTAGCCTCCTTCAATCTCGTCCGTCGATCTTGATCAAGCGGTCCGCAATCGCCCACGCCGCCGAGCATAGCGCCGCCACCAGAACCCTAGTCAAGCAGACGTTTCGACTTCAGACCTTTTCACGCCACCGAGGCTATATAAGCTGCCGCCACAAGACTTCCCGAGGTTCCTCCTCGCCGCACCTGGTTTTACCCATTCCACCGAGAGCCGCCGCTGAGCCGCTTAGCCTCGCCGGTTCCGCCGTGGTCCCGAAGCCTTCTCCGCCGCCGGTGAGTCTCCGTCGCACTTTTAAGCACCACCGAGTTCGTCTCTCCAAACCCTACCGGATCCGCTAACTCTTTTGCTCCATCCACTGTTCTTTCGCCGGTTGGCATGTCGTCGTCCCCAGCGCCGCCCGTCGCCGCTGGCTTCTTCGCGTGTCCTCTGCCGTCGGATCCATCATCTACGCCCCGTAGTGTTCCACGTTATCTCCCGCCGCGCCATCACTTCATCGCCGTTGATCTTCATTGCGACGCCCAGATACTTGCCACGATACCCAGAAGTTTTCGAGCCAATCGCCTCGTCACCTTTATAACGCTGTTCGCCACGTGGCGCCGCGTCAACTACGTAGCGCCACGCCGCCGCCACCTCAAGACGAGATCCGCGTGGCATCCCTGCGCCGACGCCGTGGTCGGCCGGTGCCGAAGTTTGCCGCCACTGGCGCCAGCGGTCACCAAGCGGCACCACGCCACCGCCACCGTGTGCCCTAGTGCCCGTGGTGTCCGCCACGCCACCGCCATCGAGCCAAAGATTGAGTCATCGACATGCGGACCCGCATGTCAAGAGTATTTTTCGCTTTTCGATTATTCCAAAAATACGAATTCAAGCAATCATCGCCCGACACGAGTCCATTCTGTTATTTTTCTGATTTTCTCTCCCATTTGAACTTCGGAAGGCCCGTTGTCCTCCGTTCGAACTCCGATTAGAACGATTCAAATTTCTAAATTCATCTAAAATCAAGATCTATCTGCTGCTATCATTATTTTGAATTTTTTGATTTTATTTGAATTTGTTTTATTTATTTTCATCTCATTTCGCGGTAGACGACGCAACAAGGAGCGAGCTTGAGCATCCGAAGAGATAGATCCAAATGGGAGTCAAGGCAAGTCTTTCTTGACCATATTGATCCCAAGTTTATGAAAATATTATTTTGTTTTAAATTATTGCATGCTTATTACTTTATGCATCGTATTTTAATGCCGCTTTTAATGCTTAGTTATATTCCCTCTTGTTATGCCCACGCTGATATTAATCTTGAAAACCATTGACACTCTAGGAAAATTAATTATCGTAATGATAATCAATTTGTTATTATGGGACTGAGAAAATTGCTTAGCCATGCTTAATCACTTTGGTACCTTACCATTATGGAAATTCTTTCCAACTTGATTCAAAATTGAATTGTGAAATTATGGCAATTGGTGTTGCCGTTATTATTATTAATTGGAAAATAAAAGTGAAAATGATTTGGACCTCGGCGATGGTTGTATGGTGGGTGCAGGATGCACAAAATTTTGAATGTGATTGTTCCGCCTACCAATTAAGGACCGGTCGGTGTTACCTTGGACCATGCTATACAAGACAACCACAAGTCTATATGGGTACGACTGCCAAGTAATTTGTACGTAATCGTTATCGGCTTCGCCATTGGGTTGAGGAGGTCTCAGAGGACCTTGCAAGGCGCAAGAGGGGCTTCAGATCTTTGGCGGATTTAGCCCTAACAATGTGAAACCTTAGCGCTGGGTTGGTAGCGGTGTCGCATTGTAAAGGCCTTGTCATGATCTCCGCCGACACACCAAAGGAAGTGTGTCAATAGCTTGGCAAAAGGGGTTGATCATGTCTTGTGGGTAAAGTGTACAGTCTCTGCAGAGTTAAAACTACTTGAGTAGCCGTGCCCACGGTTAAGGGCAAGCGTGGTACGCTTTCACATAGTAGATTTTATGGTTTTGGTTTTAAATGGAAAAATAATGATTTTGGTTTAATTGAAAATGTGGTTTGGGAATCCGTGAGTGGTTGGAACTCCCGGATTTTAGTTTGGCGGTTAGAGCCAACCAGGTGGTTGAAACCTGGAAAATTGTTATACTTCAAATTTAATTATTTATGCTATTTATTTTTGTTAAATGCTGCTGTATGAAATTAATATTTGTATTTCATTTTAAATTCCTACTTTATGCAAAATGAACCCTATATGCCTTCCTTTGTTCAAGCCTTGCATTTAATTATTTGCATTAAGTTTCCAAGACTTGCGGAGTATGTTGCATACTCACCCTCGCTTTTCATTGCGGGGTTGCTTATTCCATAAAGCAGATGAGGAGATCAAATATAGCTATCCAAGGGCCTGCATTCCACCATTCGACATCTGTGGTGAAGACTTTGAAGAGGAGGATCGTCTGGACTTCTAGGGAGCGTACCCCAGTCAGTTGCCTGTGGGCATACTGATTGGCTCTTTTTGTTGCTACTTTTTCGCTG
Organism: Guadua angustifolia; assembly: GCA_036346375.1. Lineage (NCBI taxonomy): Eukaryota > Viridiplantae > Streptophyta > Magnoliopsida > Poales > Poaceae > Guadua > Guadua angustifolia. The sequence goes on along the minus strand of JAYEVE010000035.1, from coordinate 39,355 downwards.
CTACTTACTCACTTAAGTCGTAAGGCTCGATACTTGTAATAATATGATGATGATGATGATGTTTACTCCCTTTTGTTTATTTACTGTTAATTACTCGTGATATGTCTATGTTATCATCACTGTTTGAGCTGTGTGTGCTAGCTTTTCCTGGACTAGTACGGGTAAACACAGAGGGGTCGGATTTGGTAAATCCGGGTCCCTACATATACCCAATGGAACAATATAGCAATTTCATGTTTATGAAGCCCATAAGAAAAATGAAATCTGCACATTATAGGTTCAAAGTAAATAAACTACAAGAAAACTATATACACCGAGGAGAACAATATAGTAATGTCAACTTTGCAAAACCCTAAATAAACCTTAGATTTCACCATAACTCTATCCACTGAAGATTGTGATAAGTACATGCAACGACTTACACAATTTATGCAGATGTAAATTTGTAATTTGTCTAATGTAATTAGACAACAATATAGAAACGTTGTAAATAACAGGACCATATAAAAATGTTGTATATAATATTGGTGCTACATGCCTAGTACAATGTTACGAGACATGCTTACTCTCGAGTATATGTAAAGATCACATCAGACGAACCTTAACAATGCTTAGTTATATACATTTCCCTTTACACTGTGATACCAGTCAAACTCAAGGTGAGTGTATTGCACCTTTGTTTAGTTAGCTCGACCACTCTTTCTTGATTATGTGATTCGGAATCCCTAACTATGGTTAGCTCTTTAACCACTAGTAGCATGACCATACATTTTCAGAATCCAACCACACGAGAGGCCTAAAGATATATCTTCAGTTGTATGAAGGGGCAAATCCCATCTTGGTCTAACCATGTCTCGTAACATGCTTCATGACAAACCCAAAAGCCACCTTTATAACTACCCGATTCTGAGCAAATGCTTAAGCAACACCTAAATAAGTCATTACACATCTTGAGTACATGTGTCATCCTTAAGTTTAAGGATATAGCATACACATTGTATATGAGACCAACTAATGACAAGTAAGATTACAACATTCTCGCGATGTCTCAAGGTGGGTCGATCCAACTCCATATTCTTTAATATTTGTCCATATTATTGGTTTGATATCTTCATGTCCATGACCTATGAAATATGATCATCAACCAATACATATGCTAATCTATTCATATATATCCTCATATGTTTATCGACTAGCAACCATTTTTAGAATAAGCATCACAAGGTCATATATAGAGTTTCACAAATAAGTCATATACTTGCTAATAAATAATAATGACATTATTCAAGGAACAAGATAATAAATCATGAACATAAAAAAATATAATTATCTCTATAATTGCCTCTAGGGTAATATCTCCAATAGTAGATAGATGACCTAGGGTGAAAATGGGCCTGATACTTAATGGATATTACTCTTCCCATATCTTAACCCATATTTTTTTTCTGGATTTGGAACAGGATACTAGCTAGCTGGATACGAATATGAATCTAGGTTATTTGGAATATGGACATGAGATGGACACATGACGGATTTGGATTAGAAACAGATAAAGATATATAGATAGTGCACACGAATATAGAGTAGTACATATTGAATCAAACCACATGAGTACATGACTATAATAGCAAATTACTCCCTTTAGTATCAAATAGTTGTCGTTTTGGAACTCCAGTTTAAATATTTAAAAACATATTGACATTCAAAGTTTTGAAAGTTTGACTACACCTATATCCAAAACGACAATTATTTGTGACAGGAGGGAGTATAACATCAACCAAACTGAATTGTTCCACAATACCCAAGAGACCCCTATTGATTCTTGCAATAGTATAGCCATAGATAACACTAACAAAGTGCAGGCAACAAAATAATCTAAAAAAGTTCAAATTCTTCAAGACTAAAATATCCCAATTTTAAACATCATAACACACAAATTAGCAGAATGGAGACAGAGGCATCCCATGATTTGAATAGTTGAGTAGCCAAGTTCATATGTATTGCTGAAGAGCAGGCCGAGGTAGAAGCTCCCAACACAGAGCAATAGAACCTAATCTTCTGGGCATACCCACATTCCCACCATCCCTCTTGCTCACATTCTTCACGAACACCTCAAACTCATATATGTGTAACCTCCATAAATAACAACAACACCATTTTCAGCAGTGAGTAGCCTAAACGGCTGAGTACTCTACAAAAGTAATTCTTAAAATAAGGTAGATACCACATACAACTATGTATTAAGATTTTGAGCAAATTCTCTGGAGGAAATATATGCGAATTTTATAGGATGATAACTATGTATTCAACCATCCCAGATTTCTATCATGTAAACTCATTGGTATTCAGTAGCTATAATGCAGCAATTGATAAAACACAAACCACAACACAGAATTTGAAGCTCCACTCCAGAATTATCGAAATTTTGTAATTGTTAGTCGATTTATGAACATGATATCATAAATTGCAATTACAGGTGCTTAGAACCCTCCCAAATTGTAAATACAAACAGACATAAATAAGACTAAACAGAGGATTAGCTACTAAATTGTATCCCTAACTCACATGCCAAGTAGTTATGCTCTCAGCACCCCAAAACTGGACAAAATCTAATTTTTCTTGAACTACCAACCTATCAAATATTACCAACAACCAAATTTGTAGAATATAGAACATCTCCACTCCCAATTGTCAAGATCATGGACTATCTCCCCCAAATTTCTTAATCACCTGCCGAAATTTAACAAATAGAGAAGGAAAGTAGGAGCAAGGTTTCACTCACAACAGAACTGCCATCGCATGATAAGTGGCTATTCTAACAGATCTGCTGCAGACGAGGTCGAGGTCTCCAAATTTCTGTGAGAAGGTGGCACTTCAACATGTCTTGCAGGGGGCAACCGGGGGGTTGGGAGGTGTAGGATCAAGGATAACCGATTAGAGGAGGGTGAACAGGAGTTTTTTAAAATTCTTTGACTCTAATCGTAATGAATGATCAAGTAATATTGGAATTGAGAATTTTAAGAATTAAAGCCTCAATCATCTAGATTTCGCTAAGTACATCAACAAATTAGGTCTAAGCAAATTACACAATCCTAGATAGATAAGCAAACACTAACTACACTAGGAATGTAAGTTCACATAAAAGAGGCACACTTTTAAAATTTATACTATAATCCATCAAAATTTACCTCATCCATAATAATTAAGTGCAACAACTATCGGCGGATATATATTCGGCTTTGGTAGTGGATAGGACAACAAACTTTTATTTCTTGGAGAACCAAGAGTCAAGAGATCTACCTAGGAATTGATAACTTTCTGAGGTGCTCTTTCTATCCACTTTGCAACCTGTATAATCCGAATCCGAATATCCAATTAAATCAAACTTATCACTTTTAGAATACCATAAGCCTATATTTGAGGAAAGCTTTAAATATCTTAGAATTCTTTTAACGGCCACTAAATGTCACTCTTTAGGAGAAGCTTGAAAACTTGCACACATGCAAATGCTAAATATGATATCGGGTCTAGATATGGTAAGATAAAATAAACTACTAATTATACAATGATAAGGTTTTAAATCTATCGATTTACCTCCCTCATTGAGGTCTAGATGCCTGGTGGATGCCAAAGGTATCTTGATGGGTTTTGCGTCCTCCATTTCAAATCTTTTGAGTAAGTCTTTCACATATTTGGTTTGGCTCACAAAGGTCCTGTCCTTGAGTTGCTTGATTTGGAGTTTAAGAAAATAGCTCAATTTACCGATCATGAACATCTCAATTCCCTAGACATCATAGCATTAAATTCTTTGCAAAAATCTTGATTAGTATAACCAAATATAATATCATCCACATAGATTTGACATATAAATAATTCTCCATCAATTATTTTAGTGAAGACTGTTGTATCAACCTTCTCAATTTTAAATCTTTTTTAGAATATGAAGTCTCTAAGATGCTCATACCGTGCTCTAGGAGTTTGTTTGAATCCATATAGCTTCTTAGAGAGCTTATATACATGGTTAGGATTATTAGGATTTTTAAAACCGGGAGGTTGTTTGTAACACCCCGGCGCCCAACGCACCGCGAATGCTACTAAAAGACTCTAGATGACGCTTACAACACTCCGGAACCACTCTTAACCAAAGTGTCCCCAACAAGAGCCAAGAAATAAAAAAAATTCGACACGAAGTTCAATTGACTCACTAATTCAACGAAAGAGACACTAAACTTCTTACCTCTAATAAAAGCTGAAACCAACCTTGATACTCTCCAAACCAGCTTAAACACTAAGTCACCGAATTTAGAAAATTTTGGCATGACCCTCTAGACAAGAGGACATCCACTCAAAGTGTAAAACAATTGCGCTTATGATAATAAATTAGGTGTCCTTAGTTAATCATTCACACAACCAACAAAACTTAATAACCACACCACGCATTTAACCATATATTACAACCATAATCAATACAACCAGGCTTTACAAAACAATTAAATGGTTTGATGCAAACGTGCTTGTGCTATTACTCCCCATGCATGCCGGTTTCAATGTACCTGCAACAACACAACAAACAAGTGTGAGTCGATGACTCAAAGAAAGTACACGTGAGAAACAGCTCCAATTCATCATAAGTAAAACAAGAGCTTAACCATAAAAGCAAGGAAGACAAAATAAAGCAATAACTTGATTATACAAGAAAATTACCGCCATTCAAATCATCAATTTGATACTAACCCATTCAATGCCAAAGAAGCACTACTTAACTCTAAGTCACAATGTCTCCTGACTCGACTACCCCTTGTTACGACTCAAATCTTTTTCATCTATTACATTTGAGTTTACAACTCGACTTCCCTCCAAGACAATCATACAAACATAATTCGCAGGGCAAAGAAGTGCGCACATTCATCAAATTCAATTCAATCACCCCTTTTGGGTTGAGTCCACGATTCAACCTTCAACTACCATAATCACCATCCATATGACACACCATTTATCACAACACTCATTAATAAAGATGCAATGCACATGAATGCTCATTTCCATGCACGCATCGAGATCGCTGAGTGCCCACCCGTCTTGTGCACTCACGCCCCTTCCATCCCGTAGATGGAAGGTGCCTACTCTATCGTGTCTCCTCCCATTCACCTCGATGAATGGGACTACGAGGTAGGACTTTCATGTTCACTACGTGAACACAGAGGCCCAAGATCGAATGGGTCGCTTCTTCCATTATGAATATGCATATCATGAATGCAAGAATGCAACATCAATTCTCAACTAAAACACATTTCAATCAACAATTCTCAACAAATACACATTTCAATCAACATACTCAACTAAAACATATTTCAATCAACAATTCTCAACAAATACACATTTCAATCAACATACTCAACTAAAACATATTTCAATCAACATACTCAACTCAATTCCCTAGACGAGGCACAATCAAATACATCTCTTGTATATTAACCATAAGTATCCCCGTACCCCATTCTCGCTACTCAGTGCAATATTAACAAAGGTACAGTAAACCTACCGAGATTAAGGCTTACTAATGACCATCCGAATCCACTAGTTAATCACGTCCGCGAAGGGACGGTCACCAATATAATTCATACTTACAATGATCAATAGAAAATTTGCCATGAATAGATAAATAACAACAAACAATTCAATTAGGCACCCTACTCGATGTACTTGCAACCATTCCCTTAACCTTTAATCATCATAAATATTTTCATAAGATGAAGCACCTCTTGTTATATCCAAGCAAAGCTTACTCTTATGTAGTCATCGGCGTTTACATACGCTAAGAGCAACCAATTGATTAATCCTCCTAGCTACAATCTAGGGAATGCACTTGCCTTTTACCGAAGAAGCGAGTGGCACGTAAGAAGATGCTATGCCACTCCGAAACTATTCCACCTCAAACAATCGCCGCAAAACGCTTTATAAGCCATACCCTTTTAATAATACTCTACGCCCCAACTATAACCACGAAGCTCCACTTTTAGGTTGACTCAGATAGAAAATATATATATTCTACACTATCATGCCAACAATTATCTTATTAGTTTTCATTTGGCACTCAAAGAAACCTGAAAACTAGAACATGTCTTAGAATCATCATATCAGACATAAATAAAATCCATATTCATCAGTAAGTCGATAGCCTCAACACAAAATTTGCAATACGGTGATGCTCATTCCCACAACTCAACTATATAAGCATATTTACCCTAATGCACAAGAGCACGGAGATTAATTTCCAAGTCATGCAATTTGCTCAAAAGGTCCAAGACTCATTAATTCGCAATCACAAAGACGAAGAACCCAAAATGCCAAGATAAGAAATATAATGCTAAACATAGCTATGCACTACTCTCTACTTCACCATGCCATACATCGTAATCCACTTTAGCATCTAAATACATGCACCACCACTAACATTCTTTAGCAAAGAATAAGGAATAAATAAAGGAGGTGCTACTATATGCCTTAAACTCACCACAACATACTACCTCAAATCGACATCAAGGAATGAAATATCAACCTAATAACCTTTCTAGGCATTTCCTCAAACACCTTAGCTACAACCATGCATCCATAAGCTAGACCCCCACCTCCACTTACCACAAGAAGGGAGAGGAAGGAGGAGGAAGTGCTGGCTGTGGGGGAGGGACGGCGCCGGCCTTGGGAGGAGCTAGGCGCTGCCCACTGCTGCTGCCGGCCGAGGTCGCAACCGCCTCCCCGGGCCGAGGTCAAGCACCGCTTGCTCCCCGAAATGCCGAGCCAAGAAGGGAAAGAAGGGAGGGCGCCTGCAGCTGCTGTTGTCCCTGCTGCCGCGGCCAGGAGGAAGACCAGGGGCGGCGACCAGAAGGGAGCCAAGGGCGACGACCGAGAGGGAGCTAGGGTGGCGAAGCCTGGAAGAGGCGCCAGCAGGAGGGGCCAGGAGTCGGCAGAATGGCATCGCCCTGCAGGGAGAGGAGGCGCAGGATGATCTGGAGGTGGCGCCTGCCAGGAAATCAGCAGCCACAGAGAAGGATCATGGGAGTCTGTGGATCGCTTGGGGCAAAATATCCGCAAGGACCATAAATGGCAACACTCAAGGAACATTTCACCACACACATGAAATGGAGGGGTGAGGTTTTTTTTCACGATATTACATTGTTCTACAAATACCAACACGAATATTTTTTTATTTAGGAAAGCACTCTTCACATCTATTTGAAATAATTTAATGTTGAAATAAGATGCAAATGCAAGAAAGATACGAATGGCTTCTAATCTAGCCAAGGTGCAAAGGTTTAACTGAAATCCAAACCTTCAATTTAAGTGAAACCTTGTGCCACCAATCTTTCCTTGTTTCTTACCACACTACCGTTTTCATCTTGTTTATTTTGAAAAACCCATTTTGTGCCACTAATGTTGTGATCCTTGGGTCTTTCAACTAGAGTCCAAACATCATTTCGGGCAAAGTTATTGAGTTCTTCATGCATTAAGTTCATTCAATCCGAATCATCTAAAGTTTCATCTATATAAGAGGGTTCAAAAGAAGACTCAAAAGAGTAATGTTCACAAAATAAAACAATGTGAGATCGAGTTTAAACAAACTTACTAACATCACCTAATATTTGATCTATTGGGTGATCCTTTGAGATTGCATGGTGAATTCATGGAGGCAGGGCTTAGAGTTGTTGATCATCCTCCTTTTCTTCCATTTCTATTGGTTGAGCTTGACTTTGTGTAGCGGATGTAGAAGACTCAACTTGAGTGGATGAAAGTTGATTATCTTGATCCTCATTTGGCTTGATGTCTCCAAGAATCATATATTTCATTACTTGTCTCAAGCCTTCGTCACCTATATCATCAAATTTTTCTTGGTTTTCTTGAGAGCTATTAGTCTCATCAAATTAAACATCATATGTTTATTCAACTAAACCCTTAGTTTAGTTGAAGACACGGTATGTCTTGATATTCGAAGAATAAAGTTTAGTTGAATACACGGTATGCCTTGATATTCGAAGAATAACCAAGTAAAAATCCAACATCACATTGGCTTTGAAATTTTGAAAGTTAAACACCCTTTTTCAAAATATAATATTTCCAACCAAAGCCACAAAAGTAAGAGATGTTTGGTTCTCTTCTAATGAGAAGCTCGTAGGAAGTCTTTTCAAATGACGATGCAAATAAAAACGGTTTGTGGTATGGCAAGTGGTTATGATAGCTTTCGCCAAAAAATTATCGAAAGTATCATACTCATCAAGCATTGTCCTTACCATTTCAATCAATGTTCGATTTTTCATTTCTACAACTCCATTTTTCTCCGTAGTGTAGGTAGCGGAAAGCTCATCCTTTATTCCTAGTTCATCACAATAATCTTTGATTCTTATATTTTTGAACTCGAAACTATTATCACTGCGGATTTTCTTTATTTTGAAATCAATCTCATTTTTAGCCTTTTTTGCAAAACTTTTGAAAATATTAGAGGCTCTAGATTTGTCATGTATGAAGAACACCCAAGTATATGTTGAATAATTATCTATAATGATTAAACAATAAGAATTGCCTCTGATACTCCTATAGGTTGTTGGGCCAAACAAATCCATATGTAAGAGCTCTAATAGCATAGATATGGACATGATACACTACAGGGATCTAACTCAATGTCATCGGCTTCTGCCGACGATACAAGTCCAAAAACTGACGACACAGTCTTGGGTCGTCGGCCGGCGACGGCACAAGTTCGTCGACACAGATTCGACGACATAGGTGCATTGTGTCAGCGGCTAATATAAAAGCCGTCGACATGGCCGCATCCTGGGCTGGCCCCGTTACCTAGGCCTATGTCAATAGCCTAATTTAGCCGCCAACAGTTACACAGCCTAACGGCGCACCCGGCGACGGTGCCCTGCCGTGTGGACCCCACTAGCCAAATCTTTGTCGTCGGCTATATTTTGACGGATGACATAGAGTTGGCATGTGGGGCCCGCTTGTTAGGTCTGAATTGCGGGAAACCTGCCTGGTGGGCCCCACATGGCAGATATTTATCGGTGGGAAAAGTAAGGCCACTGATATAGACCCCTACTAGTGTTGGCTCCGGAACCTAGCTGTGTCGGCGGCTAGAGTCTATGCCGCTGACACAGACCGCACCTAGTGGTACCCCTAACAGCTATTTGTGTCATCGGCCTTATCTAGAGCCGACGACAAATGTTTTATACTAGGAAAGAAATTGCTGGAAATTAAAAAAAAATCCAATTTTAACCTGCAAAAAAAACCCCATTTCCAGCAGATTTACATTCCCGATTCCCCAGCACAATCACAATATATAATTTCACTCATGGCCACATTCGCATTTACTGATACAATTTACAATTAACCACAAACGATACGGAGATAAAAATATAACCAAAATGCACCAATAAGTCACAAATTCAGCTCACAAACCACAAGGTTCACAACCAACATGTCTATGTACAATATAACACACTATTTCACCAACAAATTAAACCAACAACTAAGTTTGTGAACCGGAAAAAGGATCGGAAAACACGTCGTCGATGAATTGGTCGGTAGCCGATCTTGTGCCACTGGAATCACCTCCCTGAGGAGCATTCGTCGCAGGAGCAGGCGCAGCTGAGGTGAACACCTGCAAGATTAGAGGAAACCACAATGTTCAAAACTTTTGTGCATTTGTGTACTTGTATGAATAGTTAGCGAAAACTAGAACAAAAAGCATTACCCCTGGAGAAGCCACCGGTGCAGAGGCGAATCGCACATCGAACGACCGGAGCACGAACCGGCCGAGCGCTGGTGCAGGTCGCCGGGGACCCCGACGTCACAGTGAAGAAGAATAATGACGAGGTCGATCTGGGCTGGTCGGAGGTCCGCCCCTCGCAACGATCGTGGATACGATATGTTAGCATCTGAAACGTGTAAATACAACCTAGCTATGTATACGATCTTAATTACCTGCATATAGTTGAACATCCAGAGGTTCTGACTCTGGAGGGCCTCGTACCGCCTCCTATCCTCCTCTCGCTCTGCCTGCCTCCGCTGCTCTTCCGCCTGCCACCGCTGCTCGTCCACCTGCCTCTGTTGTTGCAACTCCGCCATCAGCTTCGCCTGGGTTTCCTCTGGGCATGGGTGGAAGAGGCGGCCTACTATCGACGTGCCCAGACCTGGCCCCTGTATGAATCGTGCGCCACCACCGAGTCCATGAAGCTGAGCCTAGCGTGACTCCTCCCACCGAACTGGTCGTAGATGATCAGAGGGTTGACCGGCATGGTCAAGGTGTCACAACAAGACTGCCGTTTCTCCTTCATGGTCTGCATCAGATGTATCCTACTAAACAAATAAGATATGAAGTGGATTAGCTCGAAAGCAGTTGAAGTAGTCAGAGAGTAGCGAAAAAGAGCAAGTCACTTACAATCTTCTCCTGGGCACTGGGGCATCGGTGGCTATGTGCCGTCAGGTCGGACATGGGGCGTGTGTGCCTACATGCACATGGTGAACTCATCGGGCTCAAGTCCCGTCTCTAACTCCTGCAATTCAATTTGAAATCTGAAATGAAATACTGACTTGACAAGAATGCTAGAGCTTTAGTTAGTGTACTTACGATATCGCGTGCGACGTGACCTATGCCTCGTCCAGCTAGGTAGGTCACGCAGATGTCGGGGTTGGCATCTCGATTCTCCCTATTCCTCTTGGATCTCTCAATGCACTCCTTCGATGCCTACATCTCACAGAGGTCTCTCCAGGCGCGTGGACACTTGTCCATCTAGTCCGGACACCAAGGCCGATACTCCTTCGCCTCGAGGTATTGCTGCAAGGCATTTTCCCTCGAGATCTTCATCCCTGCTTTCTTGTAGTGCTTCATCACCATATCTCGGCGGGATAACATGATGGCTTCCCTGACCGTGTTTGCCGCCATTGTGTCGAGCACATGGTGGCAAGCCTGGTAGTCGTCCTAGGACGTGTCAGGGCCAAGCTTATACCTCGCTTGAAATGAAACAAGCATGTGAAGTTATAAACACGAAAACATCAACAAAAATGAAATTTGGCAACTTACCCAGAACTCGGCTATGCAATGATCCGCGACACTGCCTCCCTGATCGTCCTCGACAAGCGAGTAGTCACTCCAGCTAGTCACCAGGCGCCAAGCATCACCCTGGCCCACTCGCCCGGGGTAGAGCTGCCTCAGGAGCACCCCTAGCAAGTGGCCCGGCTCTTGTGGACCCTTGTTGTGGCAAACCAAGCCCCTGAATGAAGAATTCATAACAAGTGGTTAGCAAGTTTGTGGTTAGCAATAAAAGGCATCGAAAAGTTGTAGCACATACCTCCACCCGCTAGAAATTTGTACCTCTATCCTGTCAGTTGGATTTGTGGGGGCTTTTGGAAATTTATTCCACCCCCGACTTTTCTTGGTCCCCGCGGAGCTCGAGGCACCCCCTGACTCGTTGCCAGCTGACTCTCACGGCTCCCAGTCCTAGTCCCCCTCCTCATCCCCATTCTCAAGCCCTTGACCCCACCAACCCCAGCGAAGCTTATCGTCGGCCTCCTTCCCCCTGCTAGGAGTCGATGGTCGAGTCGATGGTCGCCACCGCCTCCTCCCCCTCCTGGGAGTCGGTGGTCGCCACCTCCTCCTCCTCCTCAGAAGCGTCGTACTGGGGGGCTGCCCTCGCCTGCACTCCTCTTGCGCCCCTTCCTGAAGACCTTGAATTTTTGAGCCAATTTCTTCGCACCTCTAGCCATCCTACACAAATTAAATTAAATGAAACAAGAAAAATATAAATGGAAATGAAAGTAAATGAAAAAATATAAACGTATATAAAATTAAACCTATAAAATTAAATGGCTTAAAAATCTTCGGCTTCTTCTTCCTCTTCATCTTCCTGTTCCTCTTCCCTTTCCTCCTCTTCTTCTCCGTCTACATGAGATGGGTATACCGATCCCAAAATATTATCTAGCCCATCACCAATATCGACATGTAGCTATCCTGGTAAGTCTTGTTCTTGGAATGGCTCCATGTCTGGGTGAGCCTCGTAGTCATCTTCCGTGAGATCGGGTAATCTACCAGGTGGAAGACATTTATGGACAATCCACCAACTGTTGTAATTCAGGTGGGCGTATGGTAGATAGAACACCAGCTTGACTTGTTTGGGCAGAATGAACACGTCAGGCCTTTGATACAACTTCTTATGATTGATCTCCACTAGTCCTAGTTCTGGAGTACGCCTCACCCCACTAGTTGGATGGAACCATTTGCAACGAAAGAGCATGGCGAGAGATCGTTGTTGCCTTCATACAAAATTTCTACAATCTCTTCGATGATCCCATAATACTCTATGTTTGGACCACCAGAGCCGTCGGTGACATAACTCACGATGCTGCTGTTCACCGTAGTTGCATTGGGGCGAGCAGACTCAGCCACTTCGGATCAAAATCGATATCCATGGCTATTATAGCATCCATGGACCTTAATTCTATGGCTGCATCCACGTGACAATTGTCAGAGTTCGTTGTACACGCTGGAATATCTTTGACACTACACAAGCATGCGTGACAAAATTCATTAAGGAATAAATGTCACACATTTGTAAATTATGTGAATGGGTATAAGAGGAAGAAGGTTACGTGGTAATGAAACTAGGTTAGAAAGTTTGGACGGCCTGGTCCACGACCTTGTCATTTTAGATTGTCAATTTGTTCGCTCGAAGGTTCACCTGGTCCTCCCCACTCTTCTTGAATAAATTGACTACAAGATTTAATATTTATTTCAGACATTCATTGAGTAAGTACGTATTTATGAGTTATTCCAGATATTTATTGACTTACTCGATGTACACCAGCGTTTCATCCATGTTGTCGTAGATGTACACCTTCATTTCATCCATGTTCGGCAAGTGGCTCGGCTCTTCCTCGAGGGAGAGATCGTAAGCCTGAGCCACATCATCTGTGAGCTCGTCCAATCTGTCGACTTCGACTTCATCGTAGCCCTTCCCAAAATCCACAGGGCCACAAACCGATGCCGGACGCTTCCTCTCGCCATGAGCTACCCATACAAAGTAATTTGGTTTGAAGCCATGCCTACAGAGGTGATGGCTAATATCCTTCTTGGTCCTCTTCTCAGTGTTCGAGCATGCAATGCAAGGACACCATAGGACCGCTGCATTAGGGTCGGGGAATCTTTGGAAAGCATCTTCCATGAATGCTCTAGCCTTCTCGATCCACTCGTCCGTGTGCCACCCAAACTTCATCCAGCCATGTACATCCACCGCCGATCTTCCATCGCTTACTACATAACGTCAATGCATGCATTCGAAGTTCAGGTTTAGACAGTTTAAGCCTAGCTAAATAGGAGGGCTTACCCACCCACAGATGTGCGTTTGAGTATGGTGGTCGTGGCACCAGGGTGCTTGGGTCGAATTCGCAAAGATAACCCCGCTTATTCCCTAGTTGACGGCACGGTACCGCTTATGTTTTGCACCAGGAGAACGATAGGGTCATGACGCTGGAATCCCAACCCATTCACCCTCGTGCCACGACCACCGTACTCAAGCGCACATCTGTGGGTTGTCCAAAATGTGAACAGCTTGGGAGCTCAACACCTTTCGTAATGGAACCCAACGAACCACCGTTTGAGCTCCTTACAAAAATGTGGAGCACCCCTGAATGGGTTTGACTCTGGCTCGGTTGACGTTACAAATGCAATTCATGTCGACCCTCCAAGGGCTTCACCTCTCATCCTCACCCTTCTCCAACCATCACCGCCGCCAAACCTATGCCCTACCCTACAAGACAATTCGTCGTGCATGCCATCACTGCCGCCTAACCTAAGCCCTAAGCCTACTTCATCTCACTAATTACAATATGCTAATTAATTACTACTACTAATCTCCTCGGTTAACAAACCACCGATGCCACAGCTACCACATTAAAAAATATATACGGGCGTACCTGCACGATGCGGAGATGCCGGGAGCGGTTACGTCGACGGGGTGGGGTGTCAGGAGGTGGCAGCGGGGGACGAGGCGGCGAGGTGAAGGAAGAGGCGGCTAGGGAAGAGGCGGCGCGGCGGGCGACGAGGTGGTGAGGCGGGCCCGGGGAAGAGGTGTCCTCTGGGACTTAGCGCACAAGCCGCCGACACAGCTCTTGGGTAACAGTAGCCCCCATATACCGGAAGGGACAAACAGCAGGCATGGTCCCACTAGCAAAGGCATATGACCAATGTCGGCGGCTAATCCCAGCCGTCGACATAGATCTTACCTAACGGTTGTACGTTGCACGCAATAGGCACAGGCCCACTAGCAGAGGCACATGACCAATGTCGGTGACTAATCTCAGCCATTGACATAGGTCTTACCTAACGGTCGTACGCTGCACGCAGCAGGCAAGGGCCCACTGGTAGAGGCACATGACCAATGTCCGCGTCTAATCTGAGGCTGCCGACACAGATCATTTAGGGGCACCTGCCAATGTGGGCCCACCAGCCAGTGCACCACAAAAGGTTATCGACGGTGCGACGACAAGCACCGACACTGTGTCATTTTTCTCGGCGGTCAACACAAGGCCGCCGACACTGAGTCATTTTTCTCGGCGGTCAACACTAGGCTGCTGACACAGAGGATCCTCCCTACCGTTCTTTAATTCTTTTGTAGCCTAAGACGAGTTGAACAAGACATTTGTATGGTCACTTTAAGGTTTCACAACATTCACAACCTATTGCAAGTCATTCCTCACTTTTCGATCGCCCGGCATTGCATCGTCACTACAAGGTCTATTAGTTGAAACTCCAGGGAAGTAGAGACACACACCATCGTCACATATATACCAATTAATTAAATAAAAAAAATATCAAATGTCATATAAATGTATGTTGACTAACAACCATTCTAAAAGCTCTATTTGATTTTTCTAAATTTTAAAACCAACAAAAACATTTTCAAATAATTTTTCTAAATAAATCTGGAATTACTTTTATCTTCAGCTACGAAAAAGACGACGACAAAGGATTGTGGGCCCACATAGCAGCACAGCTAAAAAGTGGCTGGCCACTCATGTGTCGTCGGGTGACTCCGGGCCGATGACACAGAGTTGGTGGGCCCACATGGCGCCAACATTTGTTGGATGTGGTGTTGCAGAATCGTGTCGCTTAGTATATTTATACCGATGACACATAATTAATAAAAAAATTGCGCAATCCTCAGAGGTTCAACCTGGTCTCCGGGGAATGCACACGGATCCAAATACAGAAGCCAAGAGGTCCGTTTGTATTATCAAGTAGTATGGGCCAATTCATGTTTTTATCAAATAAATCACAAACTGGGATCCATGTGGGAAGCATGCTGGATGACCATAGCCTGTGTCAGCGGTTATAGGTAAACTGACGACACAGATGGTCCACCAGTCCACTTACCCTCACTGGGTACGGGAGCATACAGGTTGGTCCCACATGGTAGAGACAACATAGCTTTGTCGTCAGTTTGTGAGGTCCCGCGGACAGAGGTCTTGCTTTCCACTACCATGTGGGACTGCGTTGAAGTCCTTCCGTTTGGGTCGTTAAGTTTCCTAGAGGGGGAGGGCAAGTGTCGTCGACTGCTTTTTAGCCGCCGACACAGGTAGTTTTGGTAGGCTCCAAAATTCAAAATTCTGCTCACGCCAACCAGTCATCGTGCTGGGGAGTATATATGTCGTCGGGTTAGTGTATTGCCGCCGATACAGCCAAAATGTCTGTCGTCGGGGTTTTTACCGCCGGCATAGATATTTTGGCCGACGACCCTGATCTTGTTTCCTGTAGTAATACTTTTGGAAGGATGAGAACTACTAACTTACTTACCGGCTTGGCAAGCACTACATAATTTATTTTTTCAAACTTCACATCTTTCAAGCCCACAACTAGATCATGCTTGAAAAACTTTTTGAGTTGAATCATCTCAACATAAGTTAGCCTTTTATTCCTAACCAACCCAAGAAGGTTTTTGCAATTAAACAAGTTTGAAGATATAACTCATTTGAGATGAAATCAACTAAATAAAGATTTTCAAATCTAGAGCCTTTGAACACCAATGAGTTACCATTTTTCTTTTAAGGATTACAACATTGTCTCTAGAAAATGTGCAAATAAGACCAAGATCACATATTTGAGCAACGGATGGCAAGTTAAAGTTTAGAGTTTCAACTAATGAAATATTTGAAATAGAAAGGTCGTTAGAGATAGCAATTTTACCTAATTCTATTACCTTTCCCTTACTATTGTCACAAAATGTGATCTTGTCATGTTGACCACTTCCAACTTCAAATATAGTGAACATCTTCTGGTCTCTGGTCATGTTTTGAGTGCGACAGCTATCTAATACCTAATGTTGTCCACCGGTATTGTAGTCCACCTATAAAAGAAAAACCAAACCTTTTTAGATACCTAAATTTGTTTGGGTCCGTGAAGGTTAGTAACTAAGATTTTGGGCACCCAAATGGTATTCTTTTTTACACCAAGTATAGAAGTGCAGACAAATTTAGCAATTACTCTACCATTGTTTAGGAGTGCCAACAAATTTAGCAAATACTCTACTATTGCTAGAACATGAATTATAAACATTATTCTTAGGAGCTTTACTTAATGGGCAATCATTTGCTGTATGTCTCACATCATGACACTTATAGCAAAGCTTCCCAGTAGACCTCAAAAACCTTAGAGCCTTATGGCTCACTTTCTTACCCTTCTTGGGAACAAACTCAAAGCATTCCCTGTTTTAGGAGCATTGTTGATCGCTTAGGATTTTCTCAAGGGTTGCTTTACACTTGAAGCATCGATCCGAGCTCTTACTTAGCTTGGCTACATGCTCCTTGAGCTCAACATTCTCAATAAATAAGTTATTGCTATCACGAATAGTAATAGCGCTTGAGCAAGAAGGCATATTAGGCAAGTCATTATATGAAGTTGCTATGCTAGTTTTTTGATGTTGAAAGACCATGTGGAGGTCCATCCTTGTGTGTGATGAGTAATTGATGAGATTTGAGCTTGGTTTGATTTGAAATTGAATTTGATTTGAATTGGATTTTCGATTTGAAGCAATTTGAGTGTTGGTTGCTTTTAAAGGCTACCTACTGGGGCTAGAGCACTAGACCTTTGAGTGAAATTATGATTAATTAATGATTTTGTGATGATCATTGTATATCTTTGTGGGCATTGCTATGTGAAAGGTTTTCCTTGTCTTTGATGGTTGCAGGGCGACGGTGCTAGATCATGGTGAGGTGGAGGATGATCGGGACTAGGCGAGGAGCGTCGGAGATCCAGACGGTCGGGAGATCACCGGAAGATGATCGGAGATGGAGTTCGGGCAAGCCAAAAAGACAAGGAAAGAAGGAGATGCTAGCTAGACGTTGCGTGGATCAAGGAAGGCCGTTGGATTGCGGTCTAGTTGATAGGTTAGCGGGTCTAGGTAGTATGTTTTGAAAACTGTGCAAGAAAACCCTTTGTTGGTGTGGGTTTTTGGTTAGCCCTTGCATGGCTGTGTGAGTGGGCAAATCTTAGCCCTTAGATGAGTTCTTTAGGGTTGAGAGCTGCATCCAAGGGTGGTAGGTGGCCCAAGAGTAGTATAAATAGGGATGGAGGGGTAGCCTCCTCCCCTTGAAGGTTGTAGAGGTTTTTGTGCTCCTTTGAGTTTTGCCCACCTTGTTGTGAGGCATTGTAAACCTTCTCCTTCCAGAAATGCAAATCTTTTCATTCATGCTTGAATTTACATTATGCATTTAGTTTATGTCTTAAATTCAGCATTTAAATTCCTGCAATTTACTTTCACGCAATTTACTTACTTGCAATTTGGATTTGCCTCCCCTCCTTCTAAATTCTGCTGATCTTGGATGTCTTAAGTGTGTTAATATGGTTTTATATCTCTTTTGCACTCTAGGATAGACTAGAGATCAAGTTTTCTATCAAGTTGCAACTCTGTCCAGAACTTATTTTTCGTATAGTAGTCAGTATTTGATTTTTAGAAAAATATAGAAAAGTTATTTTTGAGTGATTATTATTGGAAAAGGTGAGGTACTCTTATATCCATTTGTGAAAAAATTTGGGAGTCCACTGGTCGCACCGTTTGGGCGCCATGAGGTGAAAACCGAGCCCCAAACTTTCTACTCAAAGTTCCTGACTGTCTGTGTTCTTTGATTTTTGTTGATTTTTGTGAAAGGTTTTTTGAGGTGAAATTTGGTGGAATACTAAATGACTCAATTTTTCAAAGGGAGAAAAATTTCAAAAATTTATTGAGTACTAGAATTATACCAACCTCCTGCTCCAATTGAGGATAGTTTCTGGAAATTCTGTTTTTGCTTTTCTGAAAGTGACTTTTGTGATTTGACTCAATATGCTTTCTAAAAGCAAGAGTTGAATTGATTTATTTTATTTTGGATACTTGAAAACTAAGATTGTGACTCAAAAATCCCCACATATTCTATGGTTCTCATCTATGCAAGCTAGGGGGTACATATAGTTGTCAAGTTGTTCGGGTGTTTCACGATTTGTTTTGCGCGATCTTCTCGAGATCTTAGTTGGAGTATTTGTTGGAAAAATTTTTTTGGGATCATTCACCCCTCTCTGTTTGCCATCTCAATCCTTCAGATGTATTACAAGAAGAATTATTTACCCTAGGCATAGCATCAATAAGATCACAAGAAATGCCTACATCTACCAAGGATTTTGAATGATTCTTAAGAAGGAGAGTCTCATGAACTTCCTTTAGCTCATCAAAAGAGTCTTCGAGAGAAAGAAATATTTTGATCAAAGTCTTATACTTTGACTTCTCCTTTCCAAGGTACTCATTGAAGTCCTCAATCGTATCCATAGGCTCATCATAGGAGGGCTCATCATTATCACATGATTTTACCTTATGATCTCCTTTTGTCATGAGGCAAAGAGGAGTGATGAATGGCAATGTAGATTCCTTGATGGCGACTCCAGCGAGTCCCTTCTTCTTGGAAGGGGTGTCATCATCTGATGAGTCAGAGTTCGAATACTTCTCTTCGGAATCCCACTCTCTAATACGAGTCTCACCCTTGCCATCCTTGTGAAGCTTTTTGAAGAGCTTCTTCTTACCGTGGAATGGCTTATTCTTGGGTGACTTGGCATTTTCATCCTTCCTCTTAGGACAATAGGAGGCGATGTGTCCCTT
This sequence comes from Guadua angustifolia, assembly GCA_036346375.1. Lineage (NCBI taxonomy): Eukaryota > Viridiplantae > Streptophyta > Magnoliopsida > Poales > Poaceae > Guadua > Guadua angustifolia. The sequence continues at coordinate 20,183 of JAYEVE010000035.1, read as the reverse complement.
CTTATCACACTCGTAGCAACGGATGTTGGCGTAGCGGTTGTTGTTGAGTTTTGCCCCCTCTTGAATTTATGAGGGGCGCTTGAGCTTAAGTGCCTCTTAATAGACCTTCTCATTCTCCTCACAAGGAGAGCCATCTCCTCTTTGGAGTCATCCTTAGAGTCATTAAGCGTATCTTTGCTTGATTTTGCCTTAGCCTTGAAAGCAATTTTCTTCTTCTTCAAAGAACTTTGCTTCAAGAACTCCTTGTCCATCTTGTATAGCTTATTTATGATGAGGTTCCCCAAGAGTCCGGTTGGCATCATTCTTGGTAACTCAGGAGACTTAAGAAACAATATTACCAATGTCTTGTATTTTTTCAGTAGAGCCCTAAGCATCTTACGAACAACATCAAGATCGGTTAGTGAAGCACCAAGGCCTTTGAGTTCATTCACTATGTTATTAAGCCTTGAGTATATATCATCGATGTTTTCAAGGGATAACATAATGAAATTCTCATATTTTATCATAAGCATATGCAATTTGGTCTCCTTGACCGAGGATGTTTTCTCATGGATTTTCAAGAGGGTAGTCCAAATCTTATGAGTGGTGTCATGATTGCTCATTCGATTGAACTCATCCACATTCAAGACTCCAAATAGACCATTCATCGCTTGAACATTGAGGTGAGAGTTTTGCTCTTCTTGTTCAACGATGAGTGTGGGATTTAATCCCATAACAAAACCCTTATCCATAATTCTCTACATGCTTGGGCTCATAGTCTTGAGATAAACGGCAATGCGTATTTTTCAATACATATAGTTCATGCCATCAAAGAAATGTGCCTTGCCTATGGAAACCCTGTCGCTAACAATCATTTACTCTCTAAGTGGTAAAAGCCCAAAGAAGTGTCCAAGTTCTGATACCATTTGTAGGATCAAGGATAACTGATTAGAGGGGGTGAATAGGAGGTTTTTAAAATTCTTTGGCTCTAATTGTAATGAACGATCAAGTAATACTAGAATTGAGAATTTTAACAATTAAGCACTAAATTATCTAGGTTTTGCTAAGTGCACCAATAAATTAGGTCTAAGCAAATTATACATGTCTAGATGAATGAGCAAACACTAAGTACATTAGGAATTTAAATTTGCACAAATGAACACAAGAGAGCAAACGACAAGAGATGAACACAATGATTTTTTTGCGATCTAGGAGACTTGCCAGTCTCCCCTAATCTACATTGAGGAAGCTAGCTTGAATGAATCAAGATGACTCCTAACACAAATGAGCCTCCCTTGATCATTAGTGCTTCGGCCTTCACAATCCACCATGTCTCCTCACAAGCTTCTTTGAGGAGATCATTGGTTCTCCCACCTCCAAGCCATTTAGCATGTGGTAACATACAAGAGAATAGACCTTGATGCTTACTTGAGATTGATCAAGTGTCTAATAGCTCAATTTGAATGCACACACTTGAATTTCTCCCAACAACATACAAAATGTGAATTAAAAGCTCTAGAGATGATGAGAGACTTTACATGAGCTCACAAATATGTAATAAATGACCAAGAGTATATTCTTGCTATAGGTGGGGATGTGTTTATAGCCTCCACCTACAAATCTAGCTGTTAACACCTAACTCTTGAAAATTTAATGCTACAGGAACTAGCCGTCATTACAGTATCTCGGCACTACCACCTATGTAGGACCGGTAGTGCCATCTTTAGGCACCAAGAACTGTGCAATTTCACCATTTTTTGGAAAAAGGCTATCATCCATTTGAGTTAGTACAACCGCTGCAGTCATACCACTCCCAGATAAGCGGTAGTATCGACAGGAGAAAAATCCAAAAGGCACAGTTTTGGAAAGAACTACCGACTGCTTGGGCCAGTACTACCACACTTGCGGTAGCACCGCCCTAAGTGGGTCAGTAGTGCTGGTCTAGGGACACCCCAAAATCATGCACTCTGTAAAATAACTACTGATCTCTAGGGTCGGTATTACCACACCTATGGTAGTACCGCTCCTAGAAGGTCGGTAGTGTCGACCTAAGGTCAGACAGCAAAAACATCATTCTCTGATATATAACTATGAACCTCTTGAGCCAGTATTGTCGACAATGTAGATTTTTCAAAGGACTTTGAAGGATTTTTTGAGAAATACATATGACTAATGTATGAGCATGAATTTGAGCAATGACACTTGATTATCTTCAAGCTACAAACCAAAAGTCCCAATAGTACGACATATATACTAGCAACCCGATTTTTCTCCAAACACCTAGATCGGTGTAACATCCCAATTTTTGCATTTCTTGAATTTATTCTATATTTTATGTTTTTATGAATTTTTGGATTTAATTTAATTTATTTTTATTTATGAAAATAAGACTCTTATCATCTTTTATTTGTTTATGAAAAAGTATTAACAATATTTTAGTGGAAATACTTTATTTGAGTTCTAAATGGCTTAAAATATTTTCTGGATTTTTTGATATTTTGCTATTTTCTTTGGCTTATTCTATTTTGCTAATTATTTTTATTCGTAAATGTTTTAAAAATCAGCCGCATAGTGTTTGGGCTGAAACCCGCTTGGTCCGGGCCATCTACCACGTCGCCAAATTTCACCGGCCCACGTTGGCCCATCCCGCCAAAAAACCCTAACCCTAGGAGCCACGACCATTGGATCTTGATCCAATAGTCGAGATCTCTCGCTTGTCGTAACTCTATCGATCGCCTTCCGGACCAACAAGGACGTCCGCGATCATGCCACATCGACTTCGTCTGAATCCACTGTGCCACCAAACTCCTGCGATCCTCAGACACGGAGTCCAGCCGTTATGCGCCTCCCCAGGCCACTATTTATTGCGCCGTTGCCACCATCGCTACTCCCATCTGCGCGCCGCGACTTATCGCTCCAAGCTCACTCGCCGAGGCACCGTTTATTTGCACGAGCTTGGTGGAGTTGAATCGGGAGAGTCGCGCTTGCGTAAACCTTGTTGTCCATCGAGCCTCACTACCGCATTGGTGCTAGGGGAACCATCTCCTCTTTGTTGCGTCGTTTGCACTAGCTACCTGTAACACCCTGGCACCCCACGTGCCCAAAGTGTTACCAAAACCTATAACAAACAAGACAAGAAAGATCAAGCTCTCATCGGTAATTCAATCCACTAAAATTTCGGAAAGACTCCCCTAAAATAGTGGACATCCACTCAACAGACAAAGACAATAAGCAATCTAATAACAACAACAAGCATAGGTCATGGTATCCCCTAACCATCAAGATGACTAAGCATATTCTAGCGCTTAACTTCTAACGCCAACAATCTTAACATCGGAGTTCATAAAACCAAAGACACAACTCACATTTATTACAATGATTTCACAAATAGAGAACAACAACGAGTAGATATTCTCCAAACTACTAATGAGCGTGGCAAGGCGTTGAGTGAATGTGATGCTAAGTCCCTCCCAAAGAAGAAGTCTTCAAGGCACCTAAAACAACACACACAACAAACGTGAGTCAAGACTCAAAGAAAATACATCGAGAATAATAGCATAGAGAATATGCATTTCTTAAAGCAATAGCATCACAACAAGTTTTTTTATTTAATTTCGAGAAGGAAACAACGGTAATATCACAATCATTTCATAAAGTCAACTCTTTACCCATCCTCGATTGAATCCACGACTCAACAACAATGAAGTATAATGTATGACCGGGAAACATAGATCATGCCATTGCAACCATACATGGAAAACATAACTTAAAATAATCCGGTATATCTCTACACTCATGAGATGCATCATGCAAGGATATAAATAACTTGAAACCACATAAGAATATAGACACCTTGACTTAACATTTCATTGAATTTTTATCATGTCCGTTCTCCTTGTTTTCTTTTTCTTATATTAACAATCCTCCACCATTAACAATGCTATGCAACACAAACAGACTTGCCAGAACCAACATCAAGCCGTTTCCACCTTTAACACAATCAACATACTAACGGCCATTCATCAATAATGATATGCAATGCGAATATGCTTGCATGCTCATATGCACCTTCCATAGATTGTACCAAGATAATCTGAGTGCACACCCGCGGTGTGCACCTCTCAATCCCTCCCATCCCGTGGAGGGGCCTACTTTATCGACTCGCTCCCATTCACATCTCGTGGATGGGACTACGAGGTAGGACTTTCAGACTACTACGTGTGAGCACAGAGGCCCGTGATCAAGATGGGTCGCCTCTTCCATTATGAATGCACAAATGCAAATGTTATGCATGAACCACAGTTTTTATTCTTTTCCAACAATAGCACTATAACAGATGCAATCAATCAATTTTTCACTAAAGGAAGCAACTTAATTACTTACTTTCTCATTTGCCAACAATCATTCCTACCCAATGACCCTTTGCCCCATGATCCCTCTCTCATCATAATGGGTATAGAGCCTAATCCATGCCCACAATTGCATCTAACCACATAGTGCATTATGATAACGAATATGACATTATAGCCATAACGCGACAGCATCGATAATTCTTATATACACAGGCTAAAGGAAAATCGACTTACTCATTTAACCCAAGCTCATGCCATCCCCAAACACTCGATCAACGGGCTTGCCCCAAAGCCCATTCTCAACCAACATTCCTCAAAATTGCAGAGCAATAAATAGAGCAGGGAGCACTACAAATTAACATACATCCATACTCCGCAAACCAATGTACTTGCATCCGTTCCCTTAACCAGTTGATCATCATAAGCATTTTCATACAAGGGACCATTTTCTAGTTATAGTCAAGCAAAGCTTACCTCTTGCGTATTCACCGGCAATCTCGTACACTAAAAACAAACCATCAATTAATCATCCTAGTCACGATCTAGGGAATGCACTTGCCTTTTACCGAGGAAGAATGGAGTGGCATACGGTGGAGGCCACTCCCGACAGAACCTTCTCTGCAATTAAACAATAAGCATCCAACTCAACTTTATGCACACACTCAAATGACTAATTTAATTTACAATGAGACATGATTAAACACCACTCTCTATTTTTTTTCACTCATCCACAGATTCATACTTGGAACTACTCAGCATAAGAGTCTTCTAGCATCACTACCAGCCAAAAATACCTCTAATGGTTAAACCAAAACCATTAACCAGCAAGGCATCTTTTTCACTAAGAAGTCGGCTATTTCAATACATGTAAGATACTCATAATCACAGCATAGCAAGAATCATTCAGAGGGCTATACACAATATCCGTTCATCATCAATTGGTAGTAAATAATTCTTGATTCACTCATTTTAATTGAGCCATGCAACAAGTAATAAGAATCAAGTCACAGCATAAGATACACAAACATTACCGATGTAAGAATGATAATACAGGGTTCATATACCAATAACACACATATGTGTGTAAATATATATATATATATATATATCCCCTTCCCTAAACAACAGCATATAAAACCTCAAGAATCTGATACCGGTATACAAAAGTACTTGGTATGCATCAAGACAAGTAAAGGAAGCATTAGAAAGCCATCGCCATCATGATTTACTTATTCAATCAAAGACCAAGAATCAATTATTCATTTTGGACTCAGAGTCAATTGAATTTCATTTCACAAATTCAATCCCACATGCACATCGCAAACATGATGGCTTACAGTTCTATACGGATATCATCTTGTCAACATTGCTTTGACTACTTATGTAACACCCGGCACCCGTGCCCCGAATGTTACCTCTAGCACCAAACAATTCCAAATCGCTAAGAATAAAAAATAAGCGAAACAAGCTTAACAACTAGAAGGTTGTTGAACTTATTAAAATTTCGCAAAGATCTCCCTAAAACTAGGACATCCACTCAAAGAGTGAAAACATTTGCAATATAATATCATTCTAGCGGTGTCCTTAGTTAACCAATCACGATTCTATAGAAAATTTAATAAACTCCACCACATAATTATTACAGACAGGAATTTATTAAACATAACCGCAAACAACCTTTTACAAAAATTTTGCATGAGCCGAACAGAACTATAATTGATATGATGGAATGATGGTGATGCAACGTGATTGTGTTACTACCCCCATCCATGCATGCCGCTTCAAAACACCTACAAACATTAAATAACAAGCGTGAGTTTAAACTCAACAAAGTACACGAGAATAATAAACCTAATTTATCAGAAGTAAAACAAGAGCTTGACCATAAGAGCAAGTAATACAATTGGAACAACAACCAGAATTTACGCATTTATACCCATTCAAAGTAATATCTTGACCATACCCAAAACAATTACAGTAAACAAGTCATCCACTTGATAATAAAACCATTCAATGCCCAAGAAGCTTTACTTGATTCTAAATCACAACGTCTCCCGACCCAACCATCTATTTCTTTGCAACTCAAACCATTTCATCAATTCTTTTATTGGAAGTCATAACTCAAAATTCACTCCACGATATTCATACAACATAATTAGCAAAGCAAAGAAAAGAATTGCGCTAATTCATCAAATTCAATCCAATCTCCCCTTTTTGGGTTGAGGCCCGACTCAACCTTCAATTACCATAATCAACATCCATATAACACACCATTTACCACAACACTCATTATTAAAGATGCAATGCACATGAATGCCCATTCCCATGCACGCACGAGACGCTGAAAGTGCCCACCCGTCGGTGTGCACTCACATCCCTTCCATCCCGTAGATGGAAGGTGCCTACTTTCATCGTCTCGCTCCCATTCACCTCGATGAATGGGACTACGAGGTAGGACTTTCATGTTCACTACGTGTGAACACAGAGGCCCGCATCAGAATGGGTCGCCTCTTCCATTATGAATGCATATCTTGAATGCAAGAATGCAACATCAATTCTCAACTAAAACACATTTCAATCAACACACTCAACTAAAACACATTTCAATCAACAATTCTCAACAAATACACACTTCAATCAACATACTCAACTAAAACACATTTCAATCAACATACTCAACCCAATTCCCTAGACGAGGCAGTATTAAATACATCTCTAGTATATTAACCACAGTATCCCCTGCATTCCCATTCTCGCTACTCAAGGCAATATTAAGAAAGGTACAAAAACTCACCAAGATTAAGACTTACTAGTGACCACCAATCCAATAGCTAATCACGTCCGCGAAGGACGATCACCAATATAATCACATACTTGCCACAATCAATAGAAATTAGCAATGAACAGATAAATAATAACGAACACCTCGATTAGGTACACAACTCGATGTACTTGCCTTTACCGACGCGATCTTTAACGTCCGATGCGGTATTAGATACTCCGACCCTAGAGAACAAAACAATACACAAAAATTCATTCTTCATGAGCAAAATGCCACTAAATCGGCGATACAAACTCTAAAGATCGGAACCGAACTTTCCAAGACTAACTAAAACCCCGCCGCCCATTGACCTAGCCAAACCTTTAAACCATGAACCAAACATGACCAATAAAATACAACCGAGTAAGTGTAGGAATTATCTACGATTTTCAAGTTATCCCCTTTTTTCTCAATTATATCATCGAACAACTCAATTCAACTCAAGATCAACCCGACAACCCCCTAGATAGCGGACATTAAGCCTTAATAATAAGAGAACACTCTAACAACCCTCTCAATTTGGGATCTTATGCATAACCAAAACTATTCATACCTTTCTCGCCATGTATTAATCTTAACACCCTAGATCAACACCGAAACTGAAAAGGTCTAACAAGAGGATACACATCATTATCTAGTAGCTGCTGTGCCTGTTCATTGTTGTTGCATCTCATAGGAAAAGATAGTCATCTTGTACGAGCACTATCTGAAATTCTGATTGATGATTACTGTGTTACAATGCATGCAAATTTTACATTAATTAAGTGCAATAACGGCATAATATATTCTATGAGCTTGAATTCACAATGTTAATGAAATGCGAGGTAGAAACTTTCAACAGGAAAAGGCACACTATGTGCAACCGCATCCTTAAATTTACACCACTAGATCCTTAATCACAGGGACCATAACAATTTTTTCTTGGCTCTTACTTTCATCATACCTTTGCTCACCATTCGTATCAAAAACATAGATACTACAGGAAACAACCAAATGTCACAGCTGCCAGGAATCAATTGCCAAGAGTTTCTTATATAGAGCTATCTAGAGCAACAAGTGGGTTCTCTTCTGCAAATCTTAGTGATCAGCTGAAGTTTAGGCGGTACTCATATCTATCAGAATTTAATTACCTTAACCTAGCACTACATTTAGCAAATAACAAAGATTGCACCCATATGCTTAGCCTTAATACCATTTAGTTAGTAGTTACCACATCAAGAGAAATACAGATGTTGTATCTATGAACCGTAAACTATTTACAAGGCTCAACCAAATAGAGTGAGTATACTATCATACCAAAGATTCAATAATGTTTAGATTATGAGACAAATAATTGCAATCATCTGTAAGAACTTGACCGAAAACACATCCCAGTGGGTGAATCGCTAATCGAGTAGGTTATTATCATCTAAACCCGTAAAGAGGCATGTACACATTTCATCGAACACCTTGACTACAACATTTCCTTCACAACTACAACCTCACCTCCACTTACCACACAAAGGAGAGGAAGGAGGAGGAAGGGTCAGCTAGAGTCGAGTCTGCTGCTGGCCGGAGCTAGAACAACACCAGGAAAGGGGAAAGGAGGCGGTGGTCGGCCGCTACCACCGTCTGCCGCAGCTATTGCTCCGCCACGGCGCCGACCGGCCGCCTATCACGCCCTTGCCGCTCGAGCCAGAATGGGAAGGCCACGGGTGTTGCCCTTCTCGCCGGGCCGCCAAGGGAGGAGCCGGGCGACGCCGGCAGAGGAGGAAGGGCGCGGAGGAGGCGTGCTGCCTGGATGGATGTCGCGGGAGGAGCTGCCGGGGAATCTCGACTAGAGGTAGCGCTGGCCGAGTAACTACAAGGCGGTGCCGACCGGCCGAGCGATCGGGAGGCGCAGGAAACACTGGTGGAGAAGGGAGCAAGGCAACCAGCATGGGGTGACTTCGGCAGGAGAAAAAGGAGGTCGGCAGGAGTGCTCGGGAGAGTGGCTGGTCGGGAAAAATATCTGCCCAAGAAATGAATAGCACCACACAAATAAAAGAAGGAGATGAGGTAGGTGGAAAAGGATCTGTGTATTACACTCTCCCCTAAAAGGAATTCGACCTCAATTCAAGAATGCCAACTAAAACCAAAGTCCACAAGGGACTTAAAACTCTTTAGCAAATCACAACATCCACGCAAGGACTTCAAACGGAAACCAGCGATAAACCAAATTTCCAAATCCAACTATTAACGAAACAATTTTACTTAGCTCAATTGAGTGCAACTTCACGCAAGAACTCACCAAAGGCAATCAATAGGTCAAAACCGAAGAACCATCGCACAGGTAAAGGCTCAAGACAGAACATTACACAAAGAAATTAAGAACCCATCAACTTCAAGTAGTTCACTAATAAGGGTTAAACAAGCACCACCAAGGACCACATCAAAAGTATAATCCTCAATTACTATCCACCCAAAATCCTCGATTCTCTTTAGCTAAACTAACCACTTTCATCTTCAATTAATGCAATAAAATACACACCAAGGAAAACTCGGTTTTAAGAGAAACACCGCATTGAACTTTTACAACCGCAATCCCAATGACCAAGGAAATCTTAATTTCTTTATCAACATAAACCACTAATGGTCAACGCCTATTCCTTTATTATACTCACACTATACTATAAGCTTCCATATCCTTTAACTCCAGCTAGAACATAAAGGAAACACAATTCCCTTTTTGACCAAGTGAGCCACGTACATCAAATAAATCGCCTTTTAACACTCTCAAATCAATGCAATAAAATTCGCCTCGAGGAGAACTCCAATTAAAAGGGAGACCCCACGCAAATTGCTGACAAAAGCTCTCATAAAACCAAGAGACAACTCAGCTTACTTTGATCAAGGCAGAGCCTCTCACGCTAACCAAAATCGACATTGTGGAAGAGAAGACAAAATTCTAGATCACACATCCAAGCACGCAATCACCATTCTTTTCCTCCGAGAGACGGGAACTTAATCCCAACAAAACCACTTATGAAACCTTCCTAAAATAACTCGGTTCTCACGCTAAAACACGATCCAGCATTACATTTTCCGGGCGTAAATCCCACAGTAATCAATCAGGCCATGTCTTTTAACCAAAGCAAAAGACTAACGTGGTTCGACGAAATAAACTATTCCGAATTCCATCAATCGATTACTTCCAGGACGACTCTTACATTCTCATTTTCAATCCTCAGAGCCAAAGGAAGGTTCATCTCAAATCCCACCATTTCTAGTACTCCAATGCTCTAGCCATCAATTGTTTCATTTTCACCAAATCTGAAAAGGTACACAGGTTTGAACGAAAGTTACAAAACCCAATCTTCCTTTGCTTTCCTTCTCCTATTCATATACCCACCGCTAGTCATATTCCATAGATAAACTCCTCGATAGACATTTTTTTTCCCAATCAAAAACCCCATCAATCATACAACCATCCCATATACTCACTCTTTAATTTCACATCGATTAAATCATTTGGTCGATCCACCATTTAATTGACTCATAAGCAACATAAATTAACAACTCTCATGCCTTTGCGCTAATATACTCCTAAGATTTTGCATCAACATCTTACTAATATGAATTCATCACAAGAAGATTCTAGACCCTCTCAAACATGATCAATACTAATCTTACCGAACACAAATCTCAGACTTCCAATCAATTTTCATGATTCACCACCATTGTAATAACTCAAGTCAACTATTTCACTTTTAAATCACCTACCATTCCAATTAATCATTCTATACCATACAATAAATTTGGTTGTCTTTAAATAACCAACAAGTTCCTTTTAACAGAATCAGTAATCCTCCTTATCTAGAAGCTCAACTACTCACCATACACTCTCGTGAGTCGCGACCCAACCTTTAAAGAAGAACCACGATTTTAAGCATGAACAACAACAACAAAAACCATCTCTTTCCGTAAAAACTCAACCATAAGTCATAAGAGAATTCGACTCGAATTCCCAAACTCCGACGGAAACAACTCCTTAAACAAACCTCAAGATTTACAACTTCCAGAAGCAAAAGAGATACATGGGAAAAACCAAATAATCAACTAAATCCTTCTCGATAGAACCTTAACAATCAAGATCCACACAAAATTTAAGTTTTGCACCAAGAAAACTTCAATAAGTTCCTTAAATAGAGAGAACAACAACTACAATGGTTTTCTACAAGGCAACCCACGATAACCAACAAAACCAAAGAATCCAATGAAACCAAGACAACAAAGATAAGAAATCCAAAGAGGTTCATCATCGACGCTACCGTGATGTCGGCGATGACATCACCGTGGTAGGACCCACCGTTAGTGGCTGCATGCCTTGGACCGAGTCCACTGTGGACTTGGACAAATTCCTAGCCCCGGTTCATAGGACTGTGGGTCCACATGTCAGTCTAACAAATAATTTTTCTAGAAAAGAATTATTATTAAATTAGATTATGACGTCAGCAGTGACGTCATAAATACGTTTTCCTTTAGAAAAATATTTGTCCAAAATTGTTTTCTGTGCTGACATCAACATGATGTCATAAATGCTATTTCCAGTAGAAAAATAATTCGGTTAATTCGGATTTTTCTTTTTCTGATTTTTCTTTTATTTCAAACTTTGTTTAGATGTATCTTCCTCATACGAACTTCAATTGAGGTTATTCTAGTTTCTAAAAATTTATAAAATTGAGCTCTATTTAATAATAAATTTTATCTAATTTTGAAATTGATATTACTCTCTATTTTTGGTATTTATTGCTTTATCTTTCATTTTTAGAATTGATCTTACACTCAATTTTTTGGAATTGATCTTGAATTTTAGTTCAAACTTGTTTGAACTAGTTAGTAAACTGGTTAAACTCAACATTCTAAAAATTTCAAAAATTTTCGCATGCAAATACATAAGAAAATACCTGTTTTGGATTATGGTGCCCAAGCACCTTAGTGCCCCTGGTAATTTTATTATATATACACACAGACTCCCACCTCCAATATACCATTTAAACGAATGTATTATACTCCTTTACCATTTTCGGTATACTTAAATATTAATTCTAAAATACTTCAATACGACATGGTTGAAAAAATTTCATTAAAGCCCTATATTTTCACTATATATATTTTTCACTTGTAAAATGAGTATATACACTAATTATAATATATATATATATACCAATATTTTTAGATAGCGATACATTTTAGATAGCGATAGCTTAATATGAGTAAAGAGATATGTGATATTTAGTATATTTCATGAACAAGATCAACAAAGATCTGTATAAAGTTGCTTCAACAAAGGATATTAATGCATTCAATATCTCTGCGTGCAATAGTAGAGAATAGTATTGTACAAGGTTAAATAGTAATGCGATAATTTTTTGTTATGTCCAGATCTTTTTCAGTGTTGGCGAGACCAACACGACGCCTAGCTTAGAGTTCAACAATCTTATAAAATCCTACTCAAGACTCACCATATTTCTCATTATTTTGCTTATGAAGTTGCTAACTGAATCTTAAGCCTTTCAATAGTTTTATTAAGGCCTTATGGTATAACTTTTATCGTCTCCTCAGGTAGTTCCACCCAAAGGGAACACTTACCTCTAGATACATGTTCTTTATGACCCAATGATCAGACAAGAACCACTAGAGCGTTTTCTCCTTTAAGGTCCATAGCATAAAATTGATACCATAAGACTAAAATAATCAAGATTGAAAGCCCAAGATGTTCAGAAAAACAACTTCAATCCGCAAAATAATTTACATATGGTTTTCCCTTTCGGGACCCCGAAGATTATGTACAAGAAGGAATTACCTTACAATACCTTAGAGCTTTACAGACCCTCACTCAATATATCCAGAGGGCTACATTTTATGGCAAGCTATACTATCCTAAAGAAGCTTAGAGTAGTAAGGCAAGGAACTCTTGCTTCTAATCTACACCTAAGCTCGTGCTATTTTTAGTGGAGGAGGAATGGTTGGGAGAGTGATCGGAGAGTAGTAGTGCTTCTTTAGCTTCTGCTCTTCTATTTCGTGTGTCTTTGGTTGAGGGATTGCCTTCCCTTTTATAGCCAATTCAGAAGTGGTGGAGGATCGGCATTATTGGCTTTAACCAAATAACCTTGTCAGAGATGCTCAATTATTTGTCCTTTGCCTGAATTATTCGTCCTTGGCTTCTGGTGTAACCACTCCCATTATTGGCGACGTGGCAATCTCTTCCAGAGCCTTCTTCGCACTCACGAGAAAGCGGTTGGCTACGTGGTATCTTTTCTAGAGCATTCTTCACATTCATAGGAAAGAGGTTGTCCTGCAGGATTTCTTTATAATATTCTTTGGAACGAATTTACTTTTGCCCATGTCCAGAGAAGTATCCATGTCGTCTTCTGACAGTGGGATTTCGAATTTATCATCTATAATCTTTTTTAATTCTTCAAACTTCTTATCTATATCCTTCTTTAATTCCTCCAAAATTTCATTCTTTAATTCTGACTTTAGTTGAGGAGATATTAGATCAAAATTTTCTTCTATTTTCCAATCTATGTATTCACCATCTAATGGATCAACTTCTTTCATTAAACATTCCTTATAAGTTGGCTTTCTCTTTGATTTTTCATCTTCATTTATATCTATTACTGGCACCGTATGTACCACTTTCTTTATTTTTAGCTCTTCTATAGTTGGTCATGTATTCTCTTGCCATTGGTTCTACGTAATAATTTGGTCCTAATATCTTCCTAGCATTCTTTAGGGCATCATCGTTATCTCCATATTTCTTCCAAGATATAGTTCCATATAATTTTGAGTCTATTTTGGCAGATACCACTTCTTCAAACGAAATATAAATTCCCGACCTAGGGCCTTCAAATATGACATATAGTGGCTTAGGCTCTATTGTATCCGGTATTTTACATTGGTAAAATAACTTTATTCGTATTATGAAAATATTCGGCTAGACTATTTAATATTGAAAGCATATAACCTTTATCTTCCCTTTTCACATTATGTTGATACCAGAAATTGTCTAATATGCATTCTTGCACTTCATTGATATCAATATGATCTTTCGGTTTGAATTTGAAAGTGTTAGGAGGAAAAATTCTTAATTTGTTTTCTCCTCCGAAATTATAAGCTTCCACACCATTTGGGAGTATTGTTTTCTTCATTCCTGTAAAACAGACGAGCGAGAATATGTCAGGTAATTTATTATCAATATCCTTTATATGTTCAAAGCTCACTTTATATCCATTTCCTGAAATAATGTCCTCAAACAATGCCCATCTCTTTGTTGAACTTTTCTTACTGTTAATCTGATTGTAATATCTACAAATAGCTTCACAATCTGTTCTTACTATGAACTCTTTAAATCCTAAATAAAGCCTGAATGAATTTAGTGCATAAATAATTGCTAGAATTTCTCGGTCTATATTATTTACTGTTTTCAGTTTGTAACTACCTGAAGAATACCTGCATATTTTTTCTTCAGATTTTGGAGAATATTTGTTTGGTTTTTGCTTTAATATTGCTCCCCAACCTATCTTGGATGCATCAGTCTCTATAATGAAGAAACTGTCTTTTAAGGGTAATTCTAATGGTTTGAGAACTTTTACCTTATCTTTAATTGCTCTTACTATTTTAACATCTTCAGGATTAAAATATTTTTTTCCATTTTTTTCTTAATTTAGCATATAAAGGCCCTGCTAGCTTAGCTAAGTTCTCTATATAATTTCTTGCATAATTTACGATTCCTAGAAACTGTTGTAGCTTCTTTGTGTCATTCATAATATCAGGGAACTACAATATCTTTTTGGCTCAGTGTTCTTGCAAATATATCTTTCCTTCTCCTATCTCATGTCCTAAAAACTTAATCTTTTCTTTACATATTTCCATCTTCTTTTAGATAAGATTAATCCATTTGTTCTACTTGCCTAAAAATATATCAAGATGAGCAATGTGCTCTTTATAGGATTTTGAGAATATTAAAATATCATCAATATATACTACCATAAATTCTTGATGTGCATTGAATATTTTTTGCATTTTTCTTTGAAAGATGGCAGGTGTATTTTTTAAACCTAAAGGCATTACCAACCATTCGAAATGCCCTTGAGGACATGTAAATGTTGTCCACTTTATAGAGTCTTCTGCCATTTTAACTTGCCAAAACCAGATTTTAGATCAAATTTTGAAAAATACTTGCTTCCTTGAATCCTATTTATCCACTCTTGTTTATTTGGGATATTATAAGCATCATCTACTGTATTGTCATTTAGTCTCTTATAATTTATAACCATCCTTGATTTTCCCCTGACTAATTCTGAATGATTTCTTACTATAAATGCTGCAGATCTATGTGGACTTTTACTTTCTCTTATGGCTCCTAATTTTAGCAATTCTTCTATGTGCATCTTAAAGTCTTCTATATCTTTGGGTGACGCTTCTATAGGGCTTGTCTTGATTATGTATTCTGAGTTTATGATGTCAATAGTACAGACTATCTCATTTTTCTCCCAATGTTTCATAGGTATTTCTCCAATTATCTGGATATCTTCAAGTCTATTGATAATTTTTTGAATGTCATCTTTTGTTTTTATGTCTCTATACCAATTTGGAGCAAATGATTGTAGCCCTATGCATTCTATGTAAGTATTTGCTATATAATAATCTTCTAAGAGTGCTTCTGTTACAGGTAACTGGCAATCTTCTGTATTGGCATAAATGGCAGTTGAACCACCACGCTTTCGCACTTCTGAAATATAGGGAATATTGTCTTGGTATGGAATGAATGTAATTCCTTGTTCATGTATAATGGTAGTTTGGACCAATTGCTGTAAAAATCTTAGTCCTATGATCATTTCATCGTTGATCATAGATAAATCCCTTATTGTGATTTCATCTATTATGTATTTAGTACCATTCATGTATAATTCAATATTATATGCTAACTGATTATGAACCTTTTTTGTTCCTGACATGTCAGTTGATATTTCTGCTTTATCATCATCTATGGTATGGACTATTTCTGGACATCTTATAAAATATTTATCATGGATAATATTTTTTGTACAACCCGTGTCTACCAATGCTAGTACTTTATAAGCGATGTTGGGTTTTAATTTTATCTTAACAGGTATCCGTATTCCTAGTATCTCTCTAAATGGAAGTTTAATAATGTATTTATTTCCAAAGCTAGATAATGCTTCTCTAAGTTGAAGCCTTTTTTTATTCTTATCATCTATTATCGATATTGTTTGTTCTTTGAATTCGATGTTTTTATCTTTCCTATCCCCAGGTAACTCATCTATGTTTACTTCTTTCATCTCTTCAATTTCCAATTCTAATTTGTTGACTCTATTTTCTAAAGTCCTGACTCTACTGGCTAGAATTTTTTCGTCAGGCTCTAATTCTACTTCTTTTCTCCATTTTTGCCTTTGAGCTTTTAAACATTCTAGCCATACTTGTCTTAAGCATACCTTACAGGTGGCTCTATTTTCCTGACTAGGATAGTATTTACAGTATGCGCATTTTATGTTGTAGTCTCCTTTTCCTTTAACCCAATCATGGTCACAAATGGTTTGATTCATCATTTCAATTCTTAGCCCTGCTAAGTCATCAATTAGGTCTATTTCATCCTCACTAGACTCAACTTCGCCTTCAACATTTTCTATTTCATCAGTTTCTATGATAGAGTATATTGATTCATCATCCTTGATCTCATTGTCACATACTAATATATTTTCATTCACACTATCTATTATTAAGACTCTCTCTTGTTCTTCATACTTGCTAGAATATCTCTTCTGATCTTTGTTAGGGCATGTTTTGCTTAGATGATCAGGTGAATTACATATGAAACATCTACACGTTTTATCATAGTTTTTCCTAGAATCGTATCTTCTTACATTTCGCTTATGCAAAAATGGGGCTTTATTATCTGATCTCCTAAGAAAATATCTTCGCTTTATTCTTATAGGATTTCTACTCATATTTGTTGGCTTGTAAATTTGTCTCTTCTTTACCTTTTCTTCACCATACGATAGAGGGATCTGCATAATCTTATTACAGAAATTATAGTCAGAATGCTTCATAGACCTTTGAGCCTGTATATTAGTGCAGATTTTCCTCAATTGTTTGAAAACAAATGTTATAGCTTGAGATATATTTATAACCGATCCTTCAGTTTCCTTTTTATATTCTTCAAATATCATACTTCCTAATGGATCTGGTAATTTATTAAAATACCTCTCAACAACCCCTTTGTTGTAGCCTTGCTTAGCTGTAGTTGCATTATATAAGTAATGCTGTGAAAATTGCTTTATACCTTTCCAACTGGTAATAGTTAGTTTTTCAATTTCTCTTAACCTTTCATTTTGTAGTGTTGTATATCCTAACTCTGGGTCTTCTGCTATTATTATATTCGAATTTATATTTACAAAATTGTTAGGATTATTTCCAGCTCTTTTTAATAGTTCGTAGTCATTAGGATTACCTTCTACCCATTGTTCCCATAAGACTTTCACAGATTCTCCTAAGAAGGTTTCTAAGTATGTGATCATATCTTCTACCCTATTGCCTATACTATGTTGATTTTGCATATATTTTTGAACTATTAAACCTTTCCAAACACTTATAATATTTGACCAATCTATAGGATCATGGGCTGCTAGATTTAAAACTGCTCCATCATTTTTGTAATTTTGAAACTGCATGGCTTTTTCAAATTGTCTGCCTTTTGTTCCTATATGCCTATACTGTCCTGGTATATAGTTATAGGTATAATCTTCCTTTTCTAGGGGCCATCTTCCAGGGATTCTTGAAGACCTTTCTCTTTCACCTTCGTTTTTTACGTAACTCTCGCCATACCCACGTTTCTTTCTACCATCTAGTTCTATATCCATCGCTTCCATCATATTATCTAAATTATGCAACCCAATTTCATCTAATAACCCACCCTCATTATTTATCTCACTTATCAAGTTATCTTCTTCTTCATAGTCTGGCTAAATATAGTTTTTCATTTTCTTCCCACTGTTTTTCTTCACTAATGCTATTGTCTTCTTTTATTAATTCAGTTTTATTTTTATTGATATCAGAATCCTTTATTGGTTTATTATTATTTAACTGTTCTTCCCTCTCTATATTATATTGTGCTTCCTCCTTATCTTTTTTTGTCTTTCGTAATCTAGATAGTTCCCTATGAAAATACAATTCTCTGTCTCTCAAGGCAGGCCATTCATGGATCATAGTTTTGTTATATTCCTCATATATTTGTTCTAGCTTATTTTTATAATAACTTATTTCAGAGTCTATGTCTATTTTTTCCATAAATTCTGAAATGCTATGCCTTCTTCCTTCATCTATTTCTTGTTCAGGAGCTAATGAATCTAGGTCATCTGATGATCTTGCTCGATAGTCTAGAAACCTAATTTTGGTTCCACCTTTTATACTTTGATAACTAATGTATTCTTTGGGTTGTTGTACAGTCTTACTTTCTATAAGTTCACTTATATTCCATTCTTCTCCTGCTCTTTCTTCAGACTTAATTTTTAACGGGCTCATAAAATTGATCCCTTTAGACTGCATGCTTTCTATTACGTCATTAACATTAACCTTGTACTTAGTTCTACTTTTGTTACTTAGTGTCCCTACAAATTCCATACTTACCAATTGTCGGCGTTATTATACGCTAGGTACCCTCTCCACCGCATAAAGTACAATCCGCGTGGCGGCTCGCTTATCGTGCGGCGATCACGCCCGCGCCGAGCGCTCGGTCCACGTGGCTCCCGGCAGCAGTGGCGAAAGACGCCGCCGCGGCGCTAACTACGGGCGGCTCGGCAATCGGCGGCGATCACGGCTGGCGCCGGCGTCGGTCCACGGCGCCCCGGCGAAAGTGTGGCGAAGCGCCGCCACCCGGGCGCCAGCTACGTGGCGGCTCGCAATCGGCGGCGATCATGACCGCCGGCCAAGCGTCGGTCCACGTGGCGCCAGCAGCGGTGGGCGAAACGACCGCCGCCCGGCGCCCGGCTACGTGGCGGCTCGCACCGGCGGGCGATCACGGCCCGCCGCCAGCGCCGGTCCCACGGACGCCCGGCGAAAGTGGCGGCACGCCGCCGCTTGCCGGCGCCAGCTACGTGGCGGCTTCGCACGGCGCGGCGATCACGCCCGCGGCAGCGTCGGTCCACGTGGCGCCCGGCGAGTGGGGCGAAGCACGCCTGCCGCCGCGCCCCATCCACGTGGCGGATGGGCGAAGACACCCCACTCGCCGGCGCCCGACCCACGTGGCGGGTGGCGGCGATTGGCGAGATGCCTGCCGCAGGCAAAGAGGTGGAGCGCGTGGTAACCGCCTCGGCTCCTTCCACTACCGCACCATGTCGAACGGCAGCCGCCATAGCAGCTTATCACCGCAAGGGTTTTACGCAACAAGCCCATTCCTCGGACGCCTCACCTACCACACAGGGGGTCCCATCCCAGAGACTAGGCAAAGGCACGTAAGCATTTAATGAGGCCGGAGGAACGGGACAAAGACAGGAGGAGTAGTAAATGTATGAGGATCAGATGATGACTTCCTTTTACCTACTCCCTGCTAGCCCTGCCTATATAAGGGCCTCCGGTGCATGGGAAAATGGGGGGCATTCGAGAGAAAAGAACTTGTACCCCAAGAGCTTTGTGCTAGTTTGGGCATTCTCTAAGCAATCTAGCAGAAGTAAGGCTATTACCCGAGCCAAAGGGGCCCGAACTGTAAAAATCTCTTGTTCATCAGTAGTTCATGGACGCCGAATCCTTCGCAGAGTCCCAGGGCTTTCGCCTCTAGGTTTAGGCCGCCAAGACGCGCCCTCCAACAAAACCCGGCTCAGATCCTCCGGCTCTGTCAGCGGAATACGCCGGCAGGCGCTCTGTAGGGTGCTAGTGGTTGGCTTTTCCGCTAACTCCCGGCGGACTTGGCGTTCGCGATTGTAGCAAGCTCGCGATCCGAAGATGGCGGATCCTCAAGATCAGAATATCGCGGGGCGAAGCGGCGACCACGG
>JAYEVE010000281.1:0-36448 GCA_036346375.1 Guadua angustifolia | reverse complement strand
GATCGAACGCGGGGCCGCCACGAGAGCTCATTGATGCGGAGGAGCCTCCGCGCCGAAGAAGAATGCCGCAAGGGAGGGAACTGGCTCGCCGATCGCAGAAAACGCCGGCCGCAAAGGAAGAACGCCAGCAAGGGAGGGAACTCGCCCGCCAAGAACTACGTAAAACGCTGGTCGGCGAGCTGGCGCGTTGGCGACGGGCCACGATCTCGCTTTCAGAGGCGAGAGCCGGTGGCGCGAGACAAGTGTCGCCATGGTCGACGATTCGAACCGCTCCATCACAAGCCGGCTAGGCGTCTCACATCTGGGGCGGTGGCTGCGGCTGCCGCCTAGGGTGCCGACGGCGCGCTGCTTCAAGGGGCGAACGCGCCAGCCCGAAAGCACCACCAGCGCGAGGATGCGGCGTGGGAAACGCCGGTTATGGGCCGAGGAGAGGAGCGAGAGCGACGACACTCCATAAAAAATCGAAACCGGATAGATGGGTGGGCCAAATAAAAGGCAAAAAAGAAGAGCAAAGAACGAATGAGAAGGGAAATCACCGTCTAAGAATAAGAATACGCACCAAGAACACCGGATAACCAAGCAAGAACAAAGAAGATAATAGGAACAAAGAAGATAATAATAATCAGGGGAAAAGCAAGACGATGATACCTCACGGAAAGAAGCGGAGTACTCGAGGGAGGAACGCTCTGTAGATAGATACACAGATGTATGTATATGTATGTATGTATACCCGATGGCCTTGCGTCATTTAACAAACGGGCGAAGCACCGAGGGAGACCAGATACATGGAACAAAAACCGTGCTCGCTCCACATCGAAGCGCAGCAAGGAAGAGGTGCACAGTGGCGAGCACGCAGGGAGGACTTTACGTCGGCAGCGCTCGGGAGCTCCATTTCCAAAGAACTTTAGATAAGTAAGAGATGCTATGCATACGTGTGTTTTCACGTGCGTCTTCGTTTAATCGGAAATTTTATTTGAAAGTATCATGATAATCAAAAGAGTTGTGCTTTTATGCATCTTTTTAAAGTTATGCAAATATTAAAATATAAATAAATAATAGATGATGATTATTCATCTATTCGCTTGCTTCAAAATCCATAATGGAAGAAGAAAGCACGTAAACACCGCTCCGATCAAAAACCAGTGAGCAGCGAGTTGAGGATGGGGGACCACCCGATTGCTGGCTACCCCTCATTAAGGGCCTGTTTGTTTCAGCTTTGGATTATCTAAAAGCTGATTCTGGATTGTGGTTGTAGAGAAGCTGATTCTCCAAAAGCTGAAATCCAAAAGCACATATGAAGTGAATTGTGGATTCTAGTGTATATGGGTGGGCTGGATTGTGAGAACCGGATTCTAGAATCAGACTGTTTGTTTCTGATTCTGCTTTTGGAGCCAGAATCCATAATCAAAAGCTAAAACAAACAGGGCCTAATAGTTATGATTCTCGGTGATGTACAGACGAGAAGCTCGGATATGAACATGTGGTGCTCTGTACGGTAGAAACCACTGCACATGAGCTACAATATTTTTCATTTTTTTTAGTTTTAAAATTTTTGTTTTTCCAAAAAAGAATTCTACAGTATTTTTTGTTTTTTAAGAAAATAACTTTTCTTTTTTGTAAAGATTTTTTCTTTCTGTTAAAATTAACAAACTGTCTGCGACAACACGAGAGATTATAATTTATAACTAGTATTGATTGCATTAGTAAACTACAATTTCCTATGTGGAGGACCTACCCACAGCCACGATGCTAAAATATACTCATGGTGCTAAAATATACTTTTTTTTTGTTCCTGCACACACATCGCTCGAGCTTCCAAATTTTGTTTTTAAATACATACTTCCCTTAGTCACGAATAGTTGTCATTTTACATATGGGTGTAGTCAAACTTTCAAACTTCATTGTCAATGTCTTTTTAAATATTTAAATTAGATATATGAAAATCATATACTAAGATTTGTATCAAAAAATACTTTCATAATATTATAATTTTACTAAATTTATAAATATATTATAATAAAAATTAGTGGTCTAAACTATATTTTGGAGATGTATTAATATCAAAAGTGACAACTATTTATGAGTGGAGTGAGCATCTTTCCACAATTTCAAGACAATTTAAACTGTTTTTCCATTACATATCCCTAACATTCACTATTTCTCAGATTATTTACCAGTACTATAAATTATTAACACACACTATTTAAAAATAATAAGTGCTCTAATAAAGAAGCACAATTTAGTTACTTCTACACGTACATTAGCTGAAGGCTTAAAATCCTAAGACCTTATTTGGGCCCTGTTTGTTTCAGTTAGGAATTGTGGAAAGCAGCTTTTAAAAGTTGGAAGGGCAACAAACAACAAACTTTTAATCTAGATTGTAACAATCTGGAGGCCAGATTGTAGCAATCTTACAATCCACTCTTTCTCAACTTTCCCCAGCTTTTTTTGCAAAAGACCACAATACTCATCCAACTTCAACCAAAAATACCTACCATTGCCCCCAGCTTTCCCTAGCTTTCACGGTCGAGCCCGCATCTGTTCACATTTTCACATCCAAGCACAAAGCGCGGTTCACATCTTCACATCCAAGCACAAAAAATCTCCAACCCTAGCCGCCATGGAGGACCTCCCCAACGCTGGCCTCCTTCACCGTGGCCATGGCCTTCATCCTCATGCTGGCCCGGACGTGACGCCCTATTTTGGGCCCATGCGGCGTCGTCGATCGATCGCCAAGAATGCCTTCTTCCCCGACGGGCGCCATCCATCCGTGTGGCCCTCCTTCCCAATCTGTGGCGCCTCACCTCCCCGCGCAGAGCCAATGTGCCGCCTTGTTCCTGGCCGGACGCAAAGACTGGCGCGGCCTCGATTCAATGACGTCCGACTCTCCCGGTGATGTGTAGGAAAATATTTTGTATGGACAAGAGTTCGAGCTTGTATGAATGATATATTTTTTGCTATTATAAATAAGCTACAAGTGCGAAAAAATGAAAATAAGGCAACAAAACAGGTTGAGGGTACTATAGACTTTTGTCAAGCAGAAGCAGCAATCCAAGCACACTATAATCTGGGTTACCAAACAGCCATGAGCTTTTCAACCTCCAGCTTTTTAACAATCCAGCTTTTACAATCTAGTTTTTAAAAGCTGCTTTCCACAATCCCCAGTTGAAACAAACGGGGCCTTAAATGAGCGGTAATTCTTTAAAAAAATTTAAGATTTATTTTAAATTTAAACTAAATACTAAAACACTCTAACAAAATATCACTAATCTAGGGTATGTTTGTTTTAGTTTTAGATTCTCTAAAAACTGATTCTGGATTGTAGTTGTAGAGAGACTGATTATCTAAAAGCACATATAAAGTGAATTATGAATTCTAGTATAATAGACTAGATTATGAGAATCAGATTCTAGAATCAATTTTTTTATTTTTTATTATATTTTTAGAACCAAAATTTAGAATCAAAAGCTAAAATGTACATAACCTAAACCCCACCATAAAACATTGGGTTAATTGGATATATGCCACTGCAGGAACCGGTTATTCGAGATTTGCCATTGTTCTTTTGCTTTTTCGATATATGCCATTACGAAACCGTGCTTATTCGAAATATGCCACCGCCATGACACGTGTCCCGTCCGGTCAAACCGAAGCAGACTCACCACTTTGACGATTTTGCCCTCCCACTTCAATTTCTATATTTAATTTAAGGCTAAAATGGTATTAATATTTTATGAAAAATTTTATCAAGATCTGAAATAGTATTATTAATCTTACATAAAGTTTTGAAAATTTTATCTTTTATATTTAAAATTTAAAAATTCGACATTGCTATTTTCCTATTTTGAACTTTATTTGTTTTCTATTTTTGAATTTCCAAAAGTTTCAAATGTAAGTTATTTTTTATATTTTTATCAGAGGTAGATGAGGATCTCGGGTCACCATGGTAAAAATCTTAGCTTCAGATCTTCTTTAGAGATTTCTACAAAATTTTAACAAAACTTTGATACGGAGGGGCAAAGTCGTCCAAATTGCGCTCGGTTTGACCGGACGGGACATGTGTCGCGAGCGGTGGCATATTTCAAATAAGCACGGTTTTGTAATAACATATATCGAAAAAACAAAGAAACGATGACAAATCTCGAATAACCCGTTCCTGCAGTGGCATATATCCAATTAACTCTAAAACATTTCTATCCAGCAACCGGGAAGCGACTTCACGAGAGCGTCGCCTTCGTCTCTCCCACTCGTCTTCCCTTCGGAGGGTGATAAATAAATGAATATCTCTCCCCTCCCCACTCCAGTCCATCCCCGACGCTTCCAAGTTACTTGTGCTACCTTCTCTCTCTGATCGACCGAGTCCAAGTGCCCAACCCTAGGCCCTCGTCGCGGAGCCAGCGCAGCCATGGCGGGGTCGATCCGCGTCACTATGGAGGTCGGCGCCGACGGCGTCGCGCTCATCACCATCTGCAACCCGCCCGTCAATGCGCTGCACCCCATCAGTAACGCCCGCCTCCCTTCGCCGCCGGATTAATTTCCCCTTTTCTTTGGGTCGGTGGGTTTCTATGGGGCTCTGCTGGTTCTAATCTCGTGCTCCGATTCGGCTTCCTTCGCGTGCAGTCATCCAGGGGCTCAAGGAGAAGTACGCGGAGGCGATGGATCGCGACGACGTCAAGGCCATCGTGCTCACCGGTAAGGCCTCTGTTGACCCCACACACACACACACACGCACAAAAGAAGTAAACGCCTTCTGATTTCCCTATTGGGGATCCAGTCTCCGCTGTTTTTTATGTGATTGCTGTACGAATTGTGTAATAGACACCTTCCTTATGTACAAAGTCCGACTGATTTTCTTGTTTGTTACAGTTTTTCTAATATATGGAATATCCTTAGGGTCTGTTTGGATTCATTAGCTCTAATAGTTAGTTGGCTAATGGCTAATAGCTGGCTAACTATTAGCTGGCTAATTATTAGCTAGGGCTGTTTGGATCTACTAGCTAATAGGTGGTTGGAAATTTAGTTATAGGTGCAAATGTCCATTGTACCCTTGCATTAATTAGCTGTTTATATCTTTTTTGGCTACTGTACCGCGGTGGAGGGGCTGAGGGCAAATTGGTCTTTTGACCATCTATTAGCTGAAATTAGCAGGGGAGAACCAGCTAATGAGATAACTATTAGCTAGGTTGTTGGCTAACTATTAGTTAGGCTATTAGCTGGACTATTTGGATCCATTTCAGCTAATTTTAGCAGCTAACTGTTAGTGCTAATGGATCCAAACATGACCTTATTCCTAATACAAGCTGTACAAGTTTTTCGTTGACTTACAGTTACGACAGCACAAGGGACGCATTTGCTTGTTCTGTCGCTGTATAGAGCGGATTGTACATGTCGTTGTCCTAGATTTGGTTCACAAATAACAATTCATGTGACTTGTTATTGCTGATACTTTAGGCCATCCTAGATTCTGAATTACATTTGAACTTTAATAGGTGCTGGAGGCAAATTTTGCGGAGGTTTCGATATCAATGTTTTCACAAAAGTTCATGAGACTGGTAAGGGGATGCCCTCATTTGTACAGTTGGTATATTGTTTGCCCAGAGCTTAGCTGCTTAGGATGAACTGTTTCTTTTCTCACGTATGGAACATCGGCTTGCAGGAGACGTATCACTTATGCCTGATGTATCTGTTGCGCTTGTGTCAAATATGATGGAAGGTTTGTCATTTTTATTTCTAATTTTGCCCTAGTTTCTATTATATTACGAATGGTGGAAGTCTTTAGGTACATGCTCTACCAAGATATGATTTCTGGACCTGTTTATGTGCAGAGGGCAAAAAGCCTTCTGTTGCTGCCATTCAAGGCCTTGCTCTCGGTGGTGGTCTAGAGTTGACTATGGTCTGTCATTTGTGTTTCTGTCTTGCTGAACATTTTTACAGCTGATTCTTAAGCCTGCACTTGCAGTTGAGCCTAGTCTAAACCCTGTGTTCTTGTGAATGGCAATTTGTTCAGGGTTGTCATGCTCGGATAGCCACCCCCGAAGCTCAACTTGGATTACCAGAGCTGACTCTTGGCGTAATTCCTGGCTTTGGTGGTATGGATAGATCTTTCTCTGACACCTTCAACTACTACTTCATTTCCCTTTCTTTGGATTGGTCCTGTCTGTGATCTGAATCTGGTTTGAGTTTGCTTCTTATTTAGGAACCCAACGGCTGCCGAGGCTTGTAGGTCTGCCCAAAGCAATAGAAATGATGCTGGTGAGTCTAAATCTATCTGGCACGTAAGTGAATTAACCTGTTGCACTGTCCTAGCTGGATATGATAAAGTTAGGATCAAAAGTTGAAAAATATACAAACTAAATTAAACAAATAATAAATATAAAATAGTGAAAGTCAGTTATGCTTGTTGCAATACTTTGGGCAACTTGAGTTATTTTCAGCTACTGTAGTTATAAGATTTTCAAAGAACAACAAATTGAAAAAATTCAATCATAAATATGATCCCACCTTAAATATTAAATGCCTAGTACATGTATGTAAATCTTACATAACATGCACCCAATATCTTATTTTTTTGAACCATGAGAAATGTAACAACTCATCCAGAAAGCAAGTTCCATCTTTTTCTTGTTACTCCTATGATGGACTATTCTTATTATGGCTTTCGTTATGATTTATACAGCAATCAAAGT
The DNA here is from genome assembly GCA_036346375.1 of Guadua angustifolia. Taxonomy (NCBI): domain Eukaryota; kingdom Viridiplantae; phylum Streptophyta; class Magnoliopsida; order Poales; family Poaceae; genus Guadua; species Guadua angustifolia. The sequence goes on along the minus strand of JAYEVE010000281.1, from coordinate 29,762 downwards.
TCATAACGGCAAAAGAAGGGAAAGAGCGTGGTCTTGTTGATGCGCTTTGCTCCCCTGATGAGCTGATGAAGATGTCACGTCTGTGGGCTCTGGAGATTGCTAATTACCGTAAACCTTGGATAAAATCTCTTGGCAGAACAGATAGGCTTGGTTCACTGTCTGAAGCTCGTTCTGTATTAAGTATGGCAAGACAGCAAGCGAAGAAGGTTGCACCAAACATGCCACAGCACCAGGCCTGCCTAGATGTTATTGAAGAAGGGGTATTATTTGGAGGTCATGCTGGTGTTGTAAAGGTATGTATCTCCTACTTTCCTCCATTTGTCTCCTTTAAACAGGGAACTGCAGCAAGAAATATGTACACTTCTGCACTTCTTTTAGCCATACAGCTAACTGGCACCAGATTTACCAAGAACTTGAGATTGGAATGATATTACTATGTCTATTGGGAATTATACTAGATGTTATAATTCCCTTTTTGAGAATTATACTAGATGTCATAATTCCTAATAAGCTTAAAGTGGTAAAGTCCCTATGAAAAAGCAGACATGTCTGTATGGTGAGTTCTGCAGAAGAATGTAGATTTTTTAGCTCAATTTTGTCTAGAGCAACAAATTAACTTGACATTTGTGTTGGAATCATTCCTCTAGATAACTTGAAAATAATAACACACTTCCATGTAGTAATGGACAATACAATACTTGTCATAGCTAGTCGTTGCCTAGGCGTCCCGGCGGCTAGAGGGGGACACTAGGACAGCCCGCCTCGACTGGAGACGGGATGCACTAAAGAAGAGCAGCACTCAGCCACTTACCTTTGTTCGATTGCGCTAGAGAGATCGGCTGGCGGCAGAGAATGAACAGAACCACTTGGCTTCTATCTACGGTTGCCTCTGGTTGCGGTGGTGGCAGGAGAAGGGGGAGGAGGTGTGATTTGCGGCGGCGGCATGAGATGGGGGAGGCGGCGGCATGATTTGCAGCGGTGGCAGGAGGGGGAGGCGGCGGGTGGTGGGAGAATGGGGAGGCAGTGGCAGGAGGAGCGGGAGGTGGCGGCGATTTGTCGTGGGGGAGTGGGAGACGGCGTGACATTCTGCGATCTGTGCTGGAAGAGTATTGAGGTTTTAGGTTAGGATTGATGGGCTGGGCTTTTCATTTGTGTGGGCTTTGTGTTGTGGGCTTGGAGATTTATTTTGTTATGCTATTTGGAAATAGTTGTATCTTTTGTTGTCCTATTTGAAACTATTTGTGCCCTTCTATTTGGAACTATTTATTTACTTGCTTGTCATCTCTAATTTCCTTTCCGATGAGGTATATTTAGTTAGATTCATGTCATATGAAATATTATTTATTATTTATTATTATCGTCATCTAATCATCTCGCCTAGGCGCCCTAGCACTCCGAGCTTGCCGCGCCTAGCCGGACCTCCGTGACGACTATGGACAATACCTTTATGTTTCTTCTGTTTTACTATACCGTATGCGTTTACTTACTGAACATACCTGAATAAATGCAGGAAGCCAAGGTATTTAAGGAGTTGGTTCTATCAACGACATCAAGGGCACTTGTCCATGTATTCTTTGCCCAACGTTCCACCACAAAGGTTGTCTTCCAAAGTATATATAGTTTACCTTCTCTTTTCATGATTCACTTTTCATTTGGTGTCAATGTCTTCGATTTTGTGTAAATCATTAACCTATCTTAGAAATAGTTCCAATGCATTTTATCTTTTATAAATGGTTACAATGCCTAGCTGCAGCACCTGTTTTTTTGTCAGTAACCTGGCTTATATTTATTTCTACTAATGGAGAACAAAATGTAAAGCTTTGAACTTTTCAATAATTAATGCAACCTTTTTCCCTTTTGTTCTTTATGCTACAAATTAACATAAGATCCTCAAGCATTCACTTTTATAGCTATTTATTTGTGGACATGAGAATATTTCTTAATTCTTAAATTATACTACCATGTAAGAAGACCACATTGCAGAATATGCTACACAATCTTAACTAAGCATGCTCAAAATTACAATAAGCTATATGCAAAGGTTACAATAAGCTATATGCAAAGGAATTAAAGCTAAGTTGCCGCAGCCACATGATTTAATTTGCTAACTTTTAGTTTACCCCTTTTTGGTTATGGATAGCTTGATGCTAGTCTGACTCAGTTGATTTTGTATAGGTGCCAGGTGTTACTGATGTTCACCTGAAACCTAGGAAAATAAGAAACGTTGCTGTTATTGGTGGTGGTCTGATGGGCTCTGGAATTGCAACAGCCCTTCTTGTTAGTAATATATCTGTTGTGCTCAAGGAAGTAAACCCTCAATATCTTCAAAGGGGACAAAAAATGATAGCAGGTCAATTTTGTTAAATTACTGCTGTTTTTATTGGGAATTTCTGTCAAATGTGTATTTGGATTTTTAGTTCTCCTTGATGCAATACGGAAACCTGAACTTTTCTTGTTATGTTTATGATTATCTTTGCTAGTTAGATTGAAATATTATGTTACTGATAAATATCAATGATCTTTTGCACAGCTAATCTTGAGGGCCTGGTCAAAAGAGGCTCATTGACAAAGGATAAGATGAACAAGGCCATATCACTTCTGAAGGGTGCATTGGATTATTCGGATTTCAAGGATGTTGATTTGGTTATCGAGGTAGTCCTCATTCGTTCTACTGGTTCTACTGTGAAAAATAATTGTGTGTATTTATTTAGAGTTCCTATAGTGATTGAAACAATCTTCATGACATTATACTCCTGTTCTTTTTTATTTGACGCCCTAGAATCCATGTTGTCAAACTTTCTAAAGTTTGACCACCAATAGGTTTAAAACTATCTAGATTGGCTATATGAAAGTTATATCCTTAGATTTATCGTTAAAAATACTTTCAGAATATTATAATTTTATTAGTATGTCTTAACATAAATTCATAAAATGTAACGTTCAAAGTTGCCTCCGGAGACCATGAAAAGTAAAAAAAAATGTTAAGTAAAAAAAGAATGGAGGGAGTATTTCATTAATGAGTCTTAGGAAGGTTCCCATAAAAAAAAAGAATCTTAGGAAGGTTCCCATAAAAAAATGAATCTTAGGAAGGTTAATATAACTTGGCTTGGTTATATAATCCATTACATATTTTCATAGCAAAGACTTGTTTGTTAGGTTCTTATGACAATGTTCTTTCTTGTAGGCTGTTATAGAGAAGGTTCCTTTGAAGCAGTCAATATTTGCTGACATCGAGAAAGTATGCCCACCACATTGCATCCTTGCAACAAACACATCTACTATCGATTTGAATGTTGTCGGCGAGAAGACAAATTCTCAAAATAGAATTATAGGGGCACATTTTTTCAGGTTTGCTATTTCTTATGATTGTAGCACATGCTGAAAACTAGCAGCATACCAATTTACTATTTTTTGGAGTGCACTTGTGATCTATGCATCAAGGTTACTGAAATGCATCACTGAAATTCGTTAAAATGGCATCGTAGAATTTAACCATCAAATTCTTGACCATAGTTTTCCAATTGGGTACACATCTAAATCACAATGGGAATAGGAGCTTATTTTTTGAGGAAAGAAATGGAACTTGATGGTTATTTTAATGGGGGAAATATTCAGTGACTCCCGGGTGCGTGTTGTCACAATCCAAGGATCATAACCAATAATTATGTGATGAAGAGGGCTTAATTCCCGGCTTCCTTGTTGATGTCGTGGCTTTAAGCTAGTGGTGGTGGTGTTTTGAGTGAGAGGAAGAGAATGCACAAGGGAAGGGGGTGTGCAAGAGGCAGAGGAGAGGAATTAGAGATAATTCTTGTTTATTCCACAATCTGCTAGTCTCCTTATAACATGGAGGATCTAACCTAACAGCCCAATAACAACTCTATCTCAAAGCAACAAACTAACAACTCAACTAGGTGGTTGAGGGGGCTGCTGCCATGGCCGGTGCATGCTTGTTGGTGCGCCGGCTGTAGGTTAGCCCCCATGTGACAGGTGTTCACTTGTATGAGTTACATAGAATTATTGATTGCCGTTTATGCTACATTTATCTGCAAAATCATGACCGTTGCCTTGTGTGATTCTATTCAAAACACAAAGTATATGATAACAGAATAAAACCTTTTTGCAAGTCTTTCAATTAAGGATATATTAAAAATAGTCGTAATTCGTTCCTCCAAATGGATAACCAATTAGTTCTGCTTTTTAATCCATTGCAAATTGATGTTTATGTGTCGCAAATGACAAGTGGCAGATTATTGACTTAATTCTTTTTAAGTTAGATGCCTATGACTTACTCCCTCCAGTCTAAAAAATATGTTGTTTTGGACATTACCAAAATGCAACTTTGGTCACTAATTTCTATTGTAATATATTTATAAAACCCAATGAAATTATAATATTATGAAACTACTCTTCAAGACAAATTCACACGTATGATTCTCATTTATCCAATCTAAATATTTGAAAAGATATTAATAGCCAAAGTTTCGAAAGTTTGACAGCACGTATCCCAAAATGGCATGTTTTTATGACTGTAGGGAGTAATAAGGTAGTAGCTGTTGCAATAAATTTTTACAGGGATCTATTTGGGAAGTTTACAAGGAAGTAATTCCATTGAACTTTTGCATAACATTTCAGAAAGTAGTATATGGACATGAAAATAATACTAGGTCTCCCTGAATTTTACTGATTTCAACATTATTTCAGTATTATATCGAACAGTCACGCTGTTTTTGCTTATTGTGAGGACATCATGCTTATGTTATGTTATTTCCAGCCCTGCTCATATTATGCCTTTGCTTGAAATTGTCCGGACGGAGAAGACATCACCACAGGCTATCCTTGATCTTGTCACAGTTGGGAAAATAATAAAGAAAGTCCCTGTCGTGGTTGGCAACTGCACAGGCTTTGCAGTCAATCGTACATTTTTTCCTTACACACAAGGTGCTCATCGTCTAGTTAGTCTTGGCATTGATGTTTTCAGAATTGATCGAGTAATAAGCAACTTCGGCATGCCAATGGGACCTTTTCAGTAAGTGCTTCGACTCTGTTTTTGTATCTTTGTGCAACAATGGTCAATGAACGCAAATACAATTCCTTTCGTGCGTGAACAAGCAAGTGTTGGCAATCAACTCTAGATCATATATTTTTTATTTTTTTGCTCAACATGTTCCACTGTTCCAGTATTATGGATTGTTCTGTTTCCTATGGTAAATCAGATGCAACCATAAGTTTGTTATGGACTTCAGAGTTGTTTGTTCTTATTTAGTAAAGTATGTCTGTTCGTTAATTTAATTAGAATACTCTTATGTCCTAGAATGCATGCAGTCAAATAGTTTGAACTTTAACTAACAATATCTGTACAAATATTTAGGTCAGCCATTATTTGCCTAAAAAATAATTTAATCATATTATAATGTTTTACAATTATATTACTATAGAAATTGATAGTAAAAAATTGTGCTTCAGAGACATTGTCTTTGTCAACGTCACCTTTTTGTAGCTGGTTGAAGTAATAATTATGGATAGTGCTTTTTCAGCATTTGAATTGTTGTGAATAATCTCATCGACAAAGAGTCGGTAGGAAAAATCACTGCCTTCTCCAGTTGGGATTAAACCATCTTTTGGAAAAACAATGAACTGACATTCAACATTTTTAGAATATGCTTGATGTGCCTTAGCTAGCATGTTACCATAGTTGTCACGGTGGTCCGGCTAGGCACGGCTATCCCGAACCACCTGAATGCCTTGACACCTAGGTGGCTGCCTAAGCGATGATTAGACGATGAAGCATCAGTGCAGCAGGAAGCATCACCATCAGTAGCATAGCATGAAACATCAGTGCATCATCAGTAGCACAACATCACCATCAGTAGCACAGCATGAAGCATCAGTGCATCAGTGATTCAGTGGCTCAGTGCATCAGTGTTATCATTGGTGGCTCGGTGCATCGGTGCATCATCAGCATGAAGCATCAGTGGCTCAGCACAGCACACCATCAGCCACAGTAGAGGTGGGCCGGGAAGAAGGAAGAGGGATCAGCGGTGGGTCAGCACCAGCGGCAGCATGAAGCATCACTGGCTCAATCTGGATCTGGAGGCTGGTGATGCGGCACTAATGCGCCTCTGGATCGGATCTGGGTTGGGAAGAGGAATCGGGAAGGGGGAAGAGGGGGGATCGGATCTCACCTGAGGTTTGGAGCTAGCGGCGCCGGCGGTGGAGGCAAGTAGGCGACGGAGGTGGCGGTGGTCCTCTACAGTTTCCACGCAGTAGGGTTTGGACTTTGGAGCCTCAGGTCCTCGTAGCTTCTCACTTATCAGCTTTCACGCTTGGCGCCCACCTGATTGCTTCCGCCGCGACGCCCATGTGACTAGTGGGCCGCCTAACTTTCTCCAGTTGAGGCGGCCAGCCCAGGCGTCCACCCTTGACCGACGGGACGCCTAGGCGTCACCTAGGTGACGCCGTGATTACTATGCTTGTTAATATGAATTTCAGTGATCAGGCATCATTGATTGACTCTTTCAAATTTTATAATCATGGTTCACATCAGTTTTTATATTTGGCCATTTCCATTCCTCTGTAGACTTCAAGATGTGGCTGGATATGGGGTGGCCTTGGCAGTAAAGGATATCTATTCTGCGGCCTTTGGAGCACGGAATTTCAAATCTGATCTAGTGGATTTGATGGTAAAGAATGGGAGGCAGGGTATGCTTCTTAACCTGCTTTTACTCCTGCAGACTGCAGTGCTATGGGTTATAGCTAATAGGATGGGATGAGACAAGAACAATACTCAAATGCACCTTTTCACTATATATATCATTGTTAACAAGTGAAGTTTCCGTGTTATTTTACAGGAAAGAGCAATGGCAAAGGTTATTACATTTATGAGAAGGGTGGGAAGCCAAAGCCTGATCCTAGTGTTCAACATGTGATTGATGAGTACAGAAGATGTGCAAAGACCATGCCTGGTGGAAAGGTTTCCTTACTGTCTGAGACATGGATTCTGCATTTACTAAGAATTGACATGCTACCTGCTTTGTTAATGGAAGATTTTGCTGATCTGGATACATTATCTTGCTTGCAGCCTGTTACTTTATATGATCAAGACATATTGGAGATGATATTCTTCCCAGTTGTTAATGAGGCATGCAGGGTCATGGATGAAAATGTTGTGATCCGTGCTTCTGATCTTGATATTGCATCTGTTCTTGGGATGGGCTTTCCCAAGTACAGGTAGATAGCCGTTGCTTATCTCAGTTCTATCCTATGTAACTAGCCAGTGACATTTTGCATTCACTTGAAGTATGATTTGGATACATGTATTGAGATTGCACAGCTGGTTATATGCACTAATACAACTTATGAACCTAATATAATAATATATTCCTTACATAGGCTAACATTGTATGGTATATATCAAAATGGACTAACACTTATGTTTAGCACTTAAGTCTTAGTGAATTATGGGTCTATGCCTGATTATTGGAATTATCTCATATTCTGAACTTCTGCTTAGTTTTACTGAGAGCTTTAGATTTATGCAAATGTCTACAACAGTAAAACCCTATAATTTTGTCAATCTAATATGCAGCCTCTTTTAGGAGAGCTGTCAATATACAATATGTATTTCATCATTTGTTTTTGTGTAAGGAGGTGTATTGGCTACTCTGAGGTTTAGTTTTAATCTGCATTTTTTTAATGAAGGGGGGGCCTTATCTTCTGGGCTGACACAATTGGAGCATCGTATATACATTCAAAGCTTAGCAAGTGGGCTGAAATTTATGGTGCCTTCTTCAAGCCATCATCATATTTGGAAGAAAGAGCTAAAGGCGGCCTACCGCTGGTAATCCCCTCAACCAAACATACACACAAAAGATTCTGGATTGTCCCATTTATAATCAGTGCATGACTAGTGTTTTTGCTGCCATTCCTAGAAATAAATTTATTAGCTCATGGTTGTTACAATGTTTTCCTTTCCAACTGTCAAGCCTGTTAACGATAGGTAAATAATGTCTACATTCTTGTGCAGTTGGAAATGCTAATTTCCATCCTAGTATAGAAAACAGGACCAGACCGGCAGTTTAACTGGAAAAAAAAACAAACCAGCGCCCTGTCCGGTCCGGTTTGGCTGTAGGACCATCCAAGCATTTGAACTGGTGAAAAACTGTCGAACTGGACAGTTTTGGGGAAAACCAGAGAAAACTGAGGGTGGTTCAACCGGGCAGAAGTTTTAAGTGATGCCTGTGGCCAATATAATTGCAAAAAATAGGTGGTGGAAGGGGGTGTTGAACCCAAGACCTGAGCCTTACGGCCTCAAGCCCAACACTGCTAGCCACCTGGCCTTAGTTATCATTGTGTCTGATGCACAACATAAATACTATCTGTAGATTATCAAGCCGTCAGTACAACCGGTATGCCGCTGGTTGAACCAGTGAACTGCTAAACCAGAGCGTTGCCCTCAAAAGATCGGTCCGGTTTTTAAAACTATGGTTTCCATAGCTGCACTGGTTTCCCTTTTCCAATAACCCCTCCGATCTTTTTCATTTGGCATCCCAAAATCTGTTGACCACCAATAGGTTTAAAACTATCCGGATCAGTTTCATAAAAACTATATATTATTAGATTTGTTCAATAAAAATATTATATATTAATATAAAGCTTCACGGTCAAAGTTACATCGTGAAGACGCTATTAGATTTGTCAGATAAAAATAGTTACATTGCATTATAATTTTACTAGCATATATTTATATAAAGCTTAGCAGTCAAAGTTACATCTCGAAGACCATGAAAAGTAAAAAATGTCAAATAAAAAAGAATAAAGGGTGTAGGTTTTTTTGGTATTGTCAATTTTTACTTGTCGTGGCTGTCCTTTATAAGACTAAAATTTGCATAGTAATTAGTAGAAGTTGGAATTCCAAAAGAACAGAAATACTGGAACATCTCTCCTTGGTGGACTTGCCTTTTTTTTTTAACGAAAAGGGCAGAAACCCTGCCATTCAATTAAGGGGGAAGAAGGTTAGCTGAGTAGTGAATGCAAGAGACAGGCTAGGAAAAGGCTGGGAGCAAACAAAACACTAAGGGCCTGTTTGGTAGAGCTCCAGATCCCAGCTTCTCCTGAGATCTGAAACTTGTAGGCTAAAATAAAGTAAATTAAGTTTATATTTTTGGCCTAAAATATAAACAAAATGATCCATCTAAACATTCTTAATGTACTCACAGCTCCAGCTTCACAGATCTGTGGAGCTAGGAAAACCCAGCTCCACCAGATCCACGGATCTGGTGGAGCTGGAGCCATACCAAACAGGCCCTAAGACAAGGGAACTCAAAAGTAGCAACTCGCACTAAGGCAGAAAAAATGGTGGAAACTCGGAAGAGAGCGCTAAGGCGTCATAAGTCATAAAAGGCTTTTTGACTGGAGTTCGATGGCCTCTTTGTTTTTGTGGGTTAGCTCCTGCGCCATGCTTGACTGGTTCTGGAAGGTTCTGTGGTTCCTCACTTTCCAAATGTTCCACATGACATAGATGGATATGCCGTTGAAATCTCTTCTCCTGTCTTTGGGCGTCCGCTTAGAGGCGTGCCGGTACTAGGCTAGGACGGCCGTGAAGTCTGGAGGCTTGACCCGTTGGAGAATACCGCAATTCATCGAGTTGAGGACAAGGGACCCAGACCTCAGTGCCAAAAGGAGGCATGTTTGCTGGTGTGGCCATCCTTTGAGAGCCAGGTGTCCGCAGTTAGGATTTTCCGTTATATTTGTGTTTTGTTGCGTTAGCAATGAAGTCTGTTTGTCGTAGCTGTGCTGGGTCGGAAGCTGCTTACATGAGAGTTTTAAGACATGGCATACGCTCATACTGTTTGACTTTTGATATAATGGCACAAACTGCATGCATTACTCATTTCGTGACACCTTGTCAGTGTGGACATCCGGTAGACTATTGCCTTACTCCCTGTTTGGATGAGTGGTAATTCCTTTGAGAGGTTTTGAGATTTAGTTAAAAATTGAACTTAATCCTAAAGCATTGCAATGAAATATCCTTAATCCAAACCTAGGGTTTTGGTGATGCTATCGGCTTGTTCGAAACTAATCATGTTACAATCTCTGCAGAGCGCACCAAGCACGACAAGGCAAGCTTCGACGAGGTCACGCATGTGAGGTGCTATCTAGCAGTTGTCAGAGCAATTCCTTGATAAGCATCGACAGCACGGTTGACCTTATTTCTGTGAACAGAAAAGGAGGTCCAGAAAAGTTTAGCTCTTGGGGACTTCATCTTCCCCATTTTCGTAAATGGGCTTGTATGACAATCAGAAAAATAAATGTCGGCTAGGCATCGTTTTGTAATCGCACCTTTCATGCATCCGGTCTGACATTCTTGTATATGCTTAATGTGTATATGGCAAACAAGTTGAATAAAGAATCACAGCAGCCGTCTCAGCTTCTCGGTGTGCTTACGATCAAGATACACAATCCATTTAGAACTTGGGAGACATACAAATCGTAGTAGCCTTCTTATGAGGGGGTATATCCAGTGCAATCAGCAGTTTGGTGCAATCACCGTGCAATCCAACTAAAAAAAGTTTCAAAAAATTCTGAAAAAAATCATGGATGTACATCTCATCTTACCTCATCTACATATAAAATTTCATGATCAAACTCGCCCTATGCTAGAAGTTACAAAAAGACAAATTTGGGGTGCATTTGAACTATTCAAGTTTGTCAGAAATTTGTCTTTTTATTACTCTTAACATAGGACGAATTTGATCATAAAATTTTATATGTAGATGGGGTAATATGAGATGTATATCCATGATTTTTTTAGAATTTTTAAAACTTTTTAGTTGGATTGCACTATGATTGCACCAAACTCCGATTGACCTGATATACCCCTTCTTATAACGCCCCAAAATTTTATTTGTGAGATAAAAAATTATAATAATTAATTAGTGTAACTTGGGCCTAATGGGCTGCCACGCACCGCGTCAGCCGATCCCGCAAGCATCTTGCCGAATTTTTTATTTAATATTTATTTTAAATATTTTTTCAAAACTAATCGTGGGCAAAAAATTTGAAAAGTAGATTGCCGCCTCAAGACGGGCGATCGCCTGTCTTGAGGCTGCAATTACTGTTTTGCTCATTCATCAGCGAAATTTCAAATTTTAACTACAGAGCAAAAAAAATTTTGAAAATAGACTTAGCGCCCCAAAGACGGGCGATAGGTATCAGAGCATCATATCAGTAGCAAAAATTTCCCTTTTTTCAATTTTGTTGTATTCAACCGAAAAAATTACCCAAAAAAACTTCTTGTGATGTAATGAATGGAAAAATTATTTTACTTTGTTAGTGATACGCATCCCACTTAGGGATTTTCGTAGCCTTGTGGGGCCCACGGATAGGGTCCAAAAATATGAAAAAAAAATAGCAGGCGACCTACATGCGGGACACCACTTATGTACGGCGAGATGGTTCTTGCCCGACACAAAATTGGAAATCGGAAAAAGGCACTCATGACCCATTTAAACCACGGCGAATCGTGGCCACTTAGGGTTTTCGTAGCCATGGTGCGCAGGCTGACCCAAAAATCTGAAAAAAATCAAAAGGCACTCGCGGCCACGGCCGCAGAATCGCAGAATCCCGATTCATGCATCGTTTCGTGGTCATGAAAAGCATTTCCGATTTCAGAATTGACCACAGCCGCTAGCCAACGCCCAAACTCCGCCTGCACATAAGTGGTAGCCCGCCACATGAGGGTCGTCCTGATTTTTTGTATTTTTGGGCCATATCCTACCACTACCATGGGCTACGAAACCCCTAAGTGGCTAATGATTTCTGCGGTTTCATGGTCATGAGTGTCTTTTTCCGATTTCACATCTGCGGGCCACGCGCCGCCCAGCTCGCCCATACATAAGTGGTAGCCCACGCTATGAGGTCGCCTTGATTTTTTTCAGATTTTTAGGCCAGATCCGCCCACCTGCTGGCTACGAAAACCCTAAGTGGCCACGATTTCCGCGGTTTCGTTGCCGCGAGTGCCTTTTCCGATTTTCGCAATTTTGTGCCAGGGCAGCATCCGGCCATCTCGCCTGTACATAAGTGGTGTCCCATGTTGTGAGGTCGCCTGCTTATTTTTTCATATTTTTTGGGCCCTATCCGGCGGACCCCACGAGGCTACGAAAATCCCTAAGTGGGATACGTATCACTAACAAAGTAAAATAATTTTTCCAGTTCATTACATCACAAGAAGTTTTTTTTGGGTAATTTTTTCGGTTGAATACAACAAAACTGAAAAAAAATTGCTACAGTAATAGTAAGACGGTACCTATCGCCAGATAGGGCGATAGGTCTATTTTCAAATTTTTTTGCTCACGTTAAAAATTTGAAATTTCACCGCTATGAGCCGTTAGCAGTGGTACTTGCATTGCCAGATCTTTGAGCGACGGACGCCTACTTTTCAAATTTTTTGCCCTCACGATTAGTTTTGAAAAAAGATTTCAAATAAATATTAAATAAAAAATTCCATGCTGCCATCCTCAGTCAAGCAGTCAGTCTTTCTCAGCCATTTAGGTTTTAAGGCAAAATATCTGTAATTAAATATTTGGTGAAATCACTGTGCAATCCTACTAAATTTTTTAAAAATTCTGAAAAAAATCATGGATATACATCTCAGTTTACCCCATCTACATATAAAATTTCATGATCAAATTCGTCCTATGCTAAGAGTAATAAAAAAGACAAATTTGATCAAGAACAGGAAGAGTTCCTGTTCATGATCAAATTTGTCTTTTTTGTAACTTCTAGCATAAGGCGAATTTGATCATAAAATTTTATATGTAGATGGGGTAAACTGAGATGTACATCCATGATTTTTTTCAGAATTTTTTGAAACTTTTTTTAGTAAGGTTGCACGGTAGTTTCACCAAATATTTAATTGCATAGGATATTTTGCCAGGTTTTAATTAGCTACCAGGCTACTTCATGGACACTGGTCACAAATAGTTATCATTTTAGATATCAACATGGTCTTTAAAACTTAATTTTGATCTTTAATTTCTATTGTAATATATTAAAAAATCTAATAAAATTATAATATTATAAAAGTACATTTCGAGATCTAACTCACACATATGATTTTCATGCATCTAATTTAAATATCTAAAAAGATGTTGATAGCTAACGTTTTAAAAGTTTGATTGCACGTATCTTAAATCGACAAGTTTTTGTGAAGAGGAGGGTTGCTGTTGCTGTTTGTTGCTGCTGCTTGCCAGTTGTTCGAGCAACAAGGAAAAAAAACAAGAAGCAACCAGCGATGAGGAAAGGAACAGACAGCAGCAGCAGAGACAGAGTGAAACACCCCAAAAATTCAAAAGTTTTTTTAGTTGTTTATTTGAGTTTTATTCAAATTTTCTCGGAGTTTATTCGAATTTAATTGAGCTCCTTTATTTTCTTTCCTTTTTTCGGGAATTCCCCGTTTTGGCCGCCTTCCATTTCCTGCCATCTCTCTTTCGGCCTTGGGCCCATTCTTTCGATCCGACCCAATTTTTGTTTTCCCTTGGCCCGTTTTCCTTTCCCCTTCGGCCGACCTTTTCCTTTTTTCTCCCGCGCGCAAATTTCCTCGCCCTAGCCCAAAATTTTCGCCGGGCGATTCTTTTTCTTTTTCTCCGGCTCGAATCCATTTTTCTCTTCCCAGGCAAATTCTTCTTGGCCCGCTCCCATTTCTTTTCCTTCGCTCCGGCCCGATTTGTCTCTCTCTCGCCCATTCGTTTTTTGTTTTGCCATAGCAATTGCCAATTCACGCTCTACGCTGTCTTCTTCCTCCTCCTTCTTCTTTCTCAAGACAACAAGGCCGGTCAAGCCTTCCTCGCCGTCTCCGCTCTCGCCGCCTCACCGCATCGTCATGCTCCATCAGCCACCGACTACGCGCGCGAATCACTCACCTGCTCCCGTCGCTTCCACCAGCGTCGCCATTTCCCCCTCCCGTCCGGTCAATTGCTCGCCTCGCCGGTCCCTTCCTCCTCGGCGACGGTTTTTCAACGCTGCCGCCTCGCCAAGGTTTCGCCACGATCGCCGCTTTGTGCAAATTTCGCCCATACCGCCCTTGTCCCCTCCGTTGAAAAAACACCGCCGCTTCCTCGTCGCCAGATCACCGGCCTCATCTTCACCGCCCTTCAGTGCCTCCTTCATCACGGACGAGCTGCCACACGCGCCATCTTTTTCGCCACCGACCGCCCCTGTAGCCATGCCAATCGAGTATCATCACCGTTGAAACTCGCCATTCCTCTCTCCTTCCCCGCAGCTCCCTCTCTCCGCACCGAGGCTATAAATAGCCTTGCCCCCTTGCCATTCTCGGCGCCCCGAGCCTGCAACGCTCTCCTCTACCTCCCTTGCTAGCTCACTCCCTCTCCCGTGCCACCGTTCACCCGCCCCGCGAGCTTCTTCTTCCGCTCCGGTGCCCACCCGCCGCCTCGCCGCCTCCCTTTCTCTCCCACCCGATTTCCGCCACCGCCGAGATCATCGTGAGCCCCTCATTCTCCTCCGCCGCTTCATTTCCCCGCCCGCACCACCGTTCGCCCAATCGCTGGTCCTCTTCCCAGAGCCGCATGATTTTCTTCGCCGCTTGCCTACTATTTTCGCCTTCTTGTTCACGCGCTAAGCCCCCCACTGCAATGCCGTCCCCTCGCTCTCTCGCTGCCAAAGGGCCCCATTGTCGGCGCCCTGCCTCACACACAAACTAGGCCCTCACCATCACCACCGCCACCAGGCCAGGTCAAGGGGCAAGATCTGGGCGATCACAAGACGCTCAATGCCGACTCATTATTATCAGGCAAAATTCTTGACCCAGCCGAAAATCCCTCCCCATTTTCTTTTCCAATTTCCTTTTGATTTTAGGATTTTTGATTTAATTAAAAATCCAAAAAATCAATATAAATTCTAGAAAATTCCACAAAAATCCCCGAAAATCCCAAAAATCCCCAAAATTCCAAAAATAGCCAAAATATATATTTTTGATCAGTTCGAGCCACTGAGTCTAAAAATAATCTCCGTTTCGCCAATCCAAGTCCAGAGAATTCCAAAAATGCCCCTGAGCTCCGTTCCGGCCATTTTCCCTCCCGTCGCTTTTCCGTTTCTTTTCCTTTGTTGTTTTTATTCGTTTATTTATTAGTTTTTGCTTTTCTGCGCTAGATCCGACGTCAGAGCAACTCTCGGAGCAAAAACGGAGCCGGAGCAGTTCTTGGAGCCGCGCTAGGAGCAAGCGCCGCACGAGACCCGACACGACATCGACCGTCTCTCGTTAGGCGAACCTCTAACCTCGCAAGGCAAGCCACACTCCTTGATCATGTTGATCCCATTATTCTGTATAATTATTGTATATATAGATTTAGTTATTGCACTTGATTGTAAATAGAGTAGCAATTAAAAAGAGCTAGTTTAGAAAGACATGATTAGTTAAAACCTACCCCCTTGTTAAGACCATGTTGATTACGCCATAATCATTTGTCAACCCTAGATTACCATGAAATGAACCACGTAGGATAGTTAAAACTATAATCTTTACTTTTAATTAATTACTCAAAAACCCCGAATGTTGATTTGGGGCTTATTTTTTTTAAACTGCTACAATTGGGGGGTCACCTGGGGGGACCACGGAAGGTGGTTGCGGCCCAGCCCCCAATTGATGGCCAGGCCCAGTGTGATGTGTGTTGGGTACAATGGTACTAGTGTTGTTTGTGTGATGGGCTGGCCTTCGGCATTTAAGGATCAACCCCTTGAGCAAGGTAAATAACTTAGTTCTCTCTCAACCACAAGTTGGGCGGTCACCATGTTGACTCGATCCAACGAGTCTGATATATTGTCTTTCCCTTGGAATGGCAAAGTGGTATCGCGTGGGTTGGGGTGGAACGGAATGGTGCGACCATTGCTTGGTTCTCATAACGGTAGGTATTCCTCGCTTGGTTATTGTGTCGCCTGCATTGGCCCGTGGGCATCTGGGGGCTGGGGAATAAAAGTTAACCTACTGGGTAGGAGCTAAAGAGGGGAAATTCAATGAAAGGTTATGTTAATCTCGGTCCTACCGCATGCATAAAAGTTGCATGTTGTTCTAGACCGCACTAACGATCGTGAGATATCTTGTGGGTAAAGTTGAGTAGCTCACAGAGTGATCTAAATGGTATTCGAATACGCCGTGCTTCCTAATGAAGCTGGGTTAATTTCGGGTGATTCCGGTAACTGAGCTTGAGTAGTTTTAAAATAAACTTGCTTAACGTAACCTGGATTTTATTAATAACTCTGTGGTATGGATGATGATGTTGATGCTGTTTATGGTTTGTGTTTCAAATGTAATATATATTAAGATAAGGTTCTAGCTCATGCATCCACTAATACTTAATCTAGAGCCAATCACTTGAAACTCTGTGCATGTAATATTCATAATTTTCCGTGTGGTTTGTTGAGTACGGTTGTGTACTCACCCTTGCTCCTAATCCCCCTTTTAGATTTCAATGAAGATGGCGAGTTCCGAAGGAACGTCGTTAGCGTCGATGCTTGGTTTTGAAGGCCTTGGTCTATCTGCTCGAGCCTTTCCTGTGGTTGTTCTGGTATTGTATCGGGTGCCAACCGTACCTTTTGTAAAACTCTGGCCGTTAGGCCCTTAATTTATCTATCAAATGTTCGCAATTGTGTTTATGTCTAGCGATGTGCACTTGGTTACCCACAGCTAAACTCCTGGGAAGCTGTGAGGGTATTTATACGCACCCCCTGAAAAGGGCGGTCCGTTACACAGAGGATGGAAGAGAGAAGAAGGTTAGGAGAAGAAAGAATAGAGGAGGGGAAGAGGATGGTTCTATGTACGTGCCGTTTCCGGCATCTGTTTTTTAGGGCAACAATCCAAATCTTTTCCCTCTGCTATTTCTTCAAATTAGAGGGGTTTGGCAATGGTTTTCTTGGGCAGAATGCGAAAGGTAGAGGTTAGACGCTGCCAAAACCTCAATTACTAGATTGACTCGTAGACATTAGGTTTGTAGGGAAATTTGGGTTCTTTCCGTGAATCTTTAGGGCACGTGGTCAACTAGAGATTTTTAGATAATTTAATTATCTTTCAACAGAGTACTTAAACACTTAATTGGCTAGGTAGATCAAAAGATGTATGATTTGTAAGCTCGCTATCCCGTGAACCATCGAAATTGGGTAGTATCGTGGTAATTTGTAGATTAAACATAGTAGATGGCCGAATTATGAATTTTGATAATTGTAAATAATGTAGATAATTGTCTAAAATTTCATTAGAGTATAAGAACACCGAATTTGGTTAAGCGGTTAGAAAATTATGGCTTTTAGAAGGCTGATGCCTAGAAATCAATTATTGTTGAGTGCAGTTGTGTTAATTTGCTTATTAGAGCTACATGAATACCAAATTAAATTGTGTCCATGATTAGAGAAAGCTAGATAATTTTTTCATAGGTTCTAGAGATGCTATGGTTTTCTATATTTGGTGTTAAATAAAAATAGATAAAAAGTTGTTCAACCTGCTACCCAGTAAAGCAATAGAATAGCCTTCAGGGATAGAAACGTTGGGTTGAATGAATTAATTTTAATCTTTGGCCAACTAAAAAATTGTAGACGATCTTGCATAGTTTTCAGAACATATATGATTTTCTATGTTTGAACTCCTGAGCTAGAAGTTATGGTCGTCCGACCATCGGGACAACAAAAGAGGAATTGTCCTATGAGAGGGAAAGTTAGGTCCGAGACCGTGCATAGTAGCAATATTGTTATGATTGATGTTATATATTGTTATGACATGTTGTTGAGTTAGAATTACCTATTATAAGAGGTGAGACTTCGGGCTTGGCTTCAACCACTCATCACTCCACCTCATGTGGTAAAACAAAAAACAAAAAAACAAGTGCATGGTAGAATGATAGACGGTGATTTATTCTTGCTCTTGGTTTCTAAATTTACTTGTTATGCTATATTTATTTGATTCTTGTTCAACATGATGATGATGTACATGATGTGGGTGGTCATTTGGTAATATTGATATATGGTAAATAATTATTGAAAAATATTGTATCATTTGCATTCAAATCATGAAAAGTGCATGTGAGTCAGATCGGTGAGTAAGTCATATAACAAGTTCGGAGTGCACAAGCTAGGTCTGTGAGAAAGTTATATGACTAGTCGGGAGTGCTCTTGAGAAGGCCTAGTTAGGTATGCATCTCCACGGGATAGAGGTAGAAGGTATATGTTGATACGTATTCCCTCAGCTATACCAATATGAGCTTAAAAGGTGCATGTGGGCATGAGCATTTGCATTGCAATTGCATTCACGAAAAGAAAGAGATGACAATGAGATGCATGGATAATGGCATGTTTAATGAACAGAAAGGGGATGATGAGATATGTAAAGGATGACATAATTACATTTACACTTATGATTATGTTAGTGTCCATTAATTTATTATGTACTTGCTTAGTCGTGGATTCACCCTTATTTATTTAATGTTTTAGGTGAATCTTAAAGGTGTCATGCATGGGATGAGAGTGCTTCCTCACTTCACTTGTCACACCATCATCCACAAAAGTACAATTAGTTATTGAACTTTCACATTACATTAATAGTCGTATGGACTTAATTGGATTAATGTTAAATGAGAACTTTAGTTGATTAATTATTGTCTTTAACCCCTACTCTTCGTCATCGCTAAAAGGTAAAGATTGCTCCCAGATACATATGATCTGGGCGTAACCAAGTGGGAAGACTTGAGAGTTCCCGAGTATTTGGACTCGATCGTACTTGGACATGTGGTTCTAAGTAATATTCTTGTTCAAGTTATTATGCAAATTCTTGGTAATCTTGTTTAATGTTGTTGGTAATTTTTTTGAGAAGCTTACTAAAATTGTTGTTAAAATCATAGTAAAAGCAATGAAAATGTAAAGTTATGGTAATATCTTGAGTACTTGGAGTGCTGTGATACTACACCTCTTGCCAAGCCGTGAGAGAACCATCTCTCTGAAAACTTGGGTTACTTTCATTTTCGGTGAAAACCTCACATTTGCTTGGATGAAGACTCCAAGAAAACACAAAGCTATAATTATCTCTAGAAATGAAAACGGCCAAGTTCGACGCTCTATCCAGACTAGTTCTGTTTCCCCAAACAGATTTTCCTTTGCATGTGCGCTCTTGTAGCCCAACCTTTTTTGAAACAAGACATAGCCCTATTCTCTGGATCTCTTTGACAAGAACTGACGTCCATGTCCAACCTATCCCAAAGCATCACTGCTACGTCAGGTCTCCCTACCAAGTGGTTAATTTCGTCTAATCGTCTCTGTGATTTGTTTGCTTAATTTGTGGCCAACAGATTTGGCTACGCTGGCGTGTAGGCCGTGACAGGAGAGTACGACCATTGATCGGCGCATGCGCAAGCGTATGCACGCCTCCAGAATCATCACCACCGTTGATTCTCTTCAGATCAAGAAGGCGAACTCTGCACCTCGGTGGCCTTCACTCAGTGCCTAGTCATGGTTCATAGGTACTAATCATGATCGTTTATGACTAGGGATGGCAATTTTACCTATGGGTTTGGGTACCTGTGGGTACCCGACTCGATAAAAGTGGGTATGAATAGCACTTTAAACCTATGGATTTACGGGTTTGGGTACCCGATAAGCCTATAGGATAAGTGTAAGTGTCAATTTATACCATAGGTACTCAATGGATATCCTATGACATGTGGGCCCACTTTTTTAGAGGTATATTAGAAAAACAAACTCATCGATCGCTTTCACTGAGTCGGCTCTTCCTTGATTCCTCACCCCATCACCTCCTCCCTTGCCCCCATCGCCTTGATTGCCTCCTTCCTCGCCTCTGCCTCCTCGGCCGACGCCTGCTCCTCCCCTCGCCGCCGACTCCTCCCATCGGCTCCCTCCGGCCTGGCGCGCATAGTGCCCAAAAGAAGAGAGAGAAAGGAGAGGTGAGAAGGAGATAGAAGGAGAGGTGACCCCTACTCACCCGAAAGGACCGAGCTATGGCCTCCAGCGTCTGCGAGGGGGAGGAGCATGCGGCGGCCGTAGCGTCCCCCATCTCTCCGCCTTTGCCCTTCGGTGCTCGCACAGATCTGTGCCCGTGGGTACCCATTGGGTATTGGGTACCCATTAGGTTTGGGTATGGGCACAGATCTGCACCCGCAAAGCTTAGTGGGTTTGGATAAACGAGACTTTGTTCGGGTTTGGGTTTAAGGCAGTGGTACCCGAAGGTACCCACCCGATTGCCATCCCTATTTATGACCCAGACCGCTGTTGCCAATTTTTAGATGGTGTAATCACCAAGAAATTCACCATGTAGACATAGGGATAAAAACGGATTGGACAGTTTCTGACCGATCTGGATATTTTTAATAATGTTTTGATCAAATCAACTAGTTATATGTTTTCGTCGATTTTTTATGTATAATCTAAGGGGTTATCATGTTCCGATAAATATCCAAAATCGTATCCGATTCGATTTGTATTCGAACCGTATCTATATTCGACATTATTCGTATTCGTATTTGTATCCGGACTATCCGTATGCGTATCCAAGAAAAAATATGATAAAACTATTATTCATCCGTATCCTATCCGTTTTAACCCCTATATAGACCACACTCACAAACAAGGTGAAAATTAGCCCGTGTCTACGTGCACCAAAGAAGCGCATTGCATCGAACTCGTGTAAACAAGTAACTCTGGAACTGCAAGGAGGCCTAGGAATCCACTATACTAATCTTTGATTGGAACTACAATGAGGCCTAGCAACCCGCTCTACTAAGGCTATTTCAATGCTAGTTTCATTTGAGTTTTAATATCATTAGATGCTATGCCACATAAGCAAAGATAAAGATATGGTAAGAAATTAATGATGAGAGAGATGAGGAGAGTTTCATTTAGAAGAGAGGAGTTTCATCTAGATGAAACCTGAGATATACGTTTACCTAGACAAAAATGATATGACAGTCTTGAAAACAGTACAATGAAACTGTGTACTGGGAATAGCCTAATCTTAATTTAGTCGTTATTGGATCTGACTTGCCTTTTTATTTTAGCGAGCTGTCTTGCTCAAAGTGGATAGGTTCCCTTTTATTCTCGAAACCTTCCCCACCGTGCTATGATCCAGTAGAGCTCCTTGGCCTCACAGTTCACTGCATGTGCTCCTTAGCGGACAAGCCATGTTGATTTTGGCTCGTATTGGTCCAGAAGCCATCACATTGTTTACAAAGTCATTACATTGAATAAATTTTAAAAGTAAACCAACCAAGTGCATCCCATCGAAAATGTGTAAACATTCAACTCTGGAACTACAATGAGGTCGAGCAATTCACTCTACTTATCTTTGGCCATTGGTGGATCTGATTTGCCATTTTTGAGCGAACTTCCACGCTCAAAGAGGATGGGTTTCCCTTATCCTCGGAGCCTTCTCCACCAGGCTACGATCGAGAACTGGCTCCCTGGCCTCAAGAATTCACTGTCTGCACGGCCTGGCGCACGAGCCGTATTGATTTCGGCTCGTGTTGGTCCAAAAGCCACCGAGCAATTTGGTTATTTGCCACTTCAAACATGTAGCTTCGCAAATTTGCCACTGGACCTACATTTCAGTGACTCAGATGGTTCCATATGTAAGTGGCATCATAATCAAAGAGTCAATCTTTAAAGTGGTAAATAACCAATTTTGTCAAAGCCGCATCACATTGTTTGCAAAAGTAATTACATCAAACAAATTTCAAAAGCACACCAACTAAGCGTATTCCGTCGAACACATCTAACACACAACTCTGGAACTATAAAGAGGCTGATTGATCCACTCTACTCATTTTTTGGCTGTTGATGGATCTCACTTGCCATTTTTGTTTTACCGAACCTCCTCGCTCAAAGCGGATGGAGTTCCCCTTTATTCTCGAAGCCTTCCCCACTGTGCTACGATAGAGTAGCATAGCACTCCTTGGTCTCACAATTCATCGCCCGCACAACCTGGCGTGCGAGCCATGTTGATTTAGGCTCATGCTGGTCCAAAAGTAATCACATTGTTTGCGAAATCATCACATCAAACAAATTTCAAAAGTAAACCAGCCAAGTGCATTCTGTTGAACATGTGTAAACACACAATTCTAGAACTAAGGGTCTATTTGGTAGAGCTTTAGATCCCTGCTTTACCTGAGATCTAAAACTTGTAGGCTAAAATGAAGTGAATTAAGTTTATATTTTTGGTCCAAAATATAAACAAGATGATCCATCTAAAAACTTTTAATGTACTCTCAGCTCCAGCTTCATGGATCTAGTGGAGTTAAGAATACCCAGCTCCATCAGATCCACGGATATAGTGGAGTTAGAGCTCTACCAAACACACCCTAAAATGAGGCCGAGCGATCTGCTCTACTCATCTTTGGCCATTGGTATATCTAATTTGCTGTTTTTTTTTTTTGCGAACTGGCTCACTCAAAGAGGATGGATTCCCCGTTATTCTCGGAGTCTTCCCACCATGTTGTGATTGAGAAACGCCTCTCTAGCCACACAATTCACCACTTGAGAGCCCTAGCATACGAGTAATGTTGATTTCAGCTCGTGTTGGTCCAAAAGCCATCACATTGTTTTCAGAGTCATTGCATCAAACAAATTTAAAAAGCAAACCAACCAAGCGCATTCCGTTGAACACGTGGAAACACACTACTCTAGAAATACAATGAAGCCGAGAAACCTGCTCTACTCATCACATTTTTTCGAAGTCACTACATCAAACAAATTTAAAAAGTAAACCAACTAAGCGCATTCTGCAGAACGCGTATAACCATACAACTCTGGAACTGTGATGAGTCTCAGTGATCAACACAACTCATCTTTCACAAAGTGCTGGATCTGATTTAACATTTTTGTTTGAGTGAACAGCCTCAATAAAAGAGAATGGGGTTACCTGTCATTCTCGGAGCCTACCCCACCATGCTATGATCAAGCAGTGGCTCCCTGCCCTCACAATTCACCGTACATATGGCTTGGTGCACAAGCCATGTTGATTTCAGCTTGTTGGTCCAAAAGCCATCACATTGTTTGCAAAGTCATTACATTGATGTTAGGATCCGGATTGCCAAATCTGAAACCCTTTGTTTATACTACATTAGTTCAGAATCACGCTAGTGTACACAGTGACAACATAGATGAAATACCATTCTATTCAATGAATTACCTAAGAAAGTAGCAAATTATTATTAAATAAAAGAAAATGACCTTATGGTCAAGGTTTACGCAACTATGCCTTACAAGGCTTAAGAAACAAATAAACTCTTGCAAATGAAAATAAGATAACTTGGGTAATTCGATATGCTATAGGCAATCACCTAGGGAATGCAGTCTTAGTTGACAAAGTCTTCATATAACTCCTCATAGAATTCCGTATTCAAGTGTCCTTCCTTAATAATTGAACAATATAGGCGTATAACCGTGAATACATAAAGTACTTAATAATTCATAGTAAATGATTGATGCAACTATATTCATGCAAAGCTTAACAAAATAATAAATAGCCATATGGTTCTTTTGCAGAAAGCAATAATTATTTGAAATACAATAAATAGATTTGAAGTATATTTAAGAAAATATAATGAACAACTAGTAAAGCAATGGTAGACAACATAAATAGATGTGAGGTTTCACCCATCACCATCAAAAATCATCATCAAACCACTGAACTCATTAGTATTACCTTTAGACATCAAAATCTCTAATGAACTCCCCGTTCACTTTCCAACAATTTCACCTTTAAGTATTTTTATGAAAAACTTTATATCCCGTGTGAAGTTCCCAGGCATGTCCATAATTGTAGACAGACTATTCAAATAGTTTTATACTTTACAAAGGTTGTACTGTTTTATCCACAAGATATAATCATCTTTTACTATCCGTCTGACACTTCTGTAAGTTTGCGACTAAGAAAATCGTAACAAGGCCTTTACATCGATGTATACTAACATTACTCTGCCTAGTGAGTATATTCCTTCAACCCTGGGATGTGACCTAGCCGATCTACCCCTAGCCTGTTTGGTGCCAAAAATTTTAAAAAATTAAAAAACTTAGAAAAGTTCAAAAAATTAGAAAATCCTAAAAGTTTGAAAAAAAAGAAAAATATGAAAAAACATCTAGAATAATTACAATTTTTTTTAAAAAAAGTAGAAAAACTTTTAAAAATCTATATATAAATTAAAGAAAAGCTAAATGAACCGTACCGATGTTTAGACTGTACCGTACTGACCCAGCTGGCCAAGACGATTGCCCAAACACGACCCGTTTACACTCATGCCTCGGCCGTGCCTACAGTAACGGCCGTGGCCCGTTCAAGCCATCTGTAGGAACTACTATGGCCATCCCTAACCGCGCGTAGGGTACGGCGACGAGGTTACCGGCTCCACATGGAGGAGGAACCCAGCGTGGTCTCAACTCATGCTCCCGCGCGCGCACTGGAGAACGGCGACGGGGATTGCGCTGCGGAGGTCGGCGACGATGCAGGACGGCGGCGTGGTCTCGCGCCGGCGACAGAGGACGGCACGAAGAACGGCGGACAGGTCGAGGTCATCGATAGCTTCGACAAGGAGAATGACGCTGACAGGAGGGTGCTGGTGCCGTGCGTCGTCTCGTTCTGATTAGTTCGTATCGGATGGCTGCAACCTATTTCGTCGTATCCTACCCCCCCTCCTCTCTCTCTGATCGATCGAGCCCAAGCTGCCCCACCCTAGCGTCGGGGAGGCAGCCATGGAGGAATCGATGCGCGTCACCATGGAGGTCGGCGCCGACGGTGTCGCGCTCATCACCATCTGCAACCCGCCCGTCAATGCGTTGCACCCCATCAGTACCGCCCGTTTCCTTCGCTGCCGAACTTTTTCCCCCATCTTTTGGTGGGTTTCCCTGGGGTTTTGCTGGTACTAATTTCATGCTCTGATTCGATTCCTTCGCGTGCAGTCCTCCAGGGGCTCAAGGAGAAGTACGCGGAGGCGACGGATCGGGACGACGTCAAGGCCATCGTACTAACCGGTGAGATTTGACTTCCGTTAGCCCCCAGCATTTCGATTTGAGGAAGTCTATTGGGGATCTAGTCTTTTTTTTTTCCGATGTGATTGCCGTATGGGTTGGTGTAAAATGTAGCGATTTTTGCTTGAGATAATTTGCTGTAAAATTCATTGGAGCCTGCTATTTTTGGGTTTAGGATTGTCCTGGTTTAGAATGGTTCTTCTGTTATCATCATATCATTTGTGCAGCGCTACATGAGATGAGTTGGTGGTGTTAACGTGTGCTGTCCCAGTCAACCTCCAAGTTAATGGTCGGGTTGCTCGATTTAAGAAAACTTGCTGTGGATTTGTTTAGTTGAAAATAGGCACGGAGTAATTCAACTACCTCGCTAAAATAGAAACTGCTGTAAGAACAAGCAAAGAGGCGCTTTTGCTTGTTATACCTTTTTGATCGAAAGGACACCCCTACTTCTTTAGGTGTCTATAAGGAGTTTTTTTTAGTATTTTTATTAAAGGGATATATAGCCTGACTTCTATAGAAGTTGTACAAGGTTTTGGTTACAGCTACAGCAAAGACACAATTTTTTTGCTTGTTTTATCACCACTGTTATTACGGCGTTGCCTAGGCGACGACTAGGCATCCAGGCGGCCGGCTGGAGCCGCCTTGGCTCGGCGCCTCGCCTGAAGCTGGCCAGGCGACCGCCTGGAAGCCTTGGCGTCGTGGCGTGGGCACCTAGGCGTCGTCCAGGCCTTCCGATGAGCGACTTGGCGGCTCCTCTGCTCGGCGAAGTGGAGAAAAACCAAGACCAAAGCGGGGCTGTGGGTGCGAAAGACTACAGACCTCACTGGTGGAGAAGCGACAGGCGAAACCCTAGTTTCGCTCCGCCGCCGCCGCCCCGTAAGCCTCCGCCTCCCGCTCCTCCTCCGCTTCCCCCTCCTCCTCCGCCTCCCCTTCTCCGTCCGCTTCTCCTCCTTTGCTCGGCGAGCGCGACGCTCCTTTTGCTCGGCGACTCGGCGGCTCCTCTGCTCGGCAGCTCGTCGGCGCTCCTCTGCTCGGCGCTCCTCTGTTCAACAGCTCGGGAGTCGGGACTCGGGAGGATGCGCTGAGCTGAGGGTGAATGGGATGGCGATTGGCGAGTCTGGCGAGCGATCGGCGCTGAGCGTTGAGCCGCTGAGTACTGAGGAATGGCGATAGGTATTGATATGAGGAATGCGATGGTAGGCTCAGGGTGGCTAAGTAGTAGTAGCATGAATGGGCCGAGTAGGCCAGGCTAGGCATATGGGCCGAATTGACTTGTGAATAGTAAAATAAACTACTTTACCAGCTTTTCCAGGGATATTCTTTGGTCGCCTAATCCTCGCCTAGGCACCTAGGCGTCCAGGCGCCCCGGAGGCGACTCGCCTCGCCGGGGCGCCGTGATAACCATGTTTATCACTGAGTAAAGTAGAAAATGGGGCCATAAATATTAATTCATCAGTTGTTATTTCTTGTACTTGTCACTGCCCTAGTTTCTGAATTACCTTCAAACTTTAATAGGTGCCGGAGGCAAATTTTGTGGAGGTTTCGATATCAATGTTTTCATGCAAGTTCATAGGACTGGTAAGGGAATGCTTTCATTTCATTTGTATGGTTGGTAAATGTTTTGTTCAGAACTTAGGTGCTCAAGAGCACCTGTGTGGCTATGCCTTTTCTTACACATGCAACATTGGCTTGCAGGAGACATGTCAGTTATACCTGATGTATCTGTTGAGCTTGTGTCAAATTTGATGGAAGGTTTGGTATTTCTATTTTTAATTTTGTAATAGATTCTCTTATGTTATGCATGATGGAATCCTTGGTGTATATGATCCTGTCTCTGCGAAAATCATAATATCTTGACTTGATTGTAAACCTGTTTATGTGCAGGGAACAAAAAACCTTCTGTTGCTGCCATCCAAGCCCTTGCTCTCGGTGGTGGTCTAGAGTTGACTATGGTCTGTAATTATGTTCCTGAATATTTCTACTGCTTCTCTTAACCTTGCAGTTGCTCAGTCTAGTCTAAATCCTGTGTGTCTTGTATATGGCAAATCATTCAGGGTTGTCATGCTCGAATATCTACTCCTGAAGCTCAACTTGGATTACCAGAGCTGTCTCTTGGCATAATTCCTGGATCTGGAGGTATGGATATGTCTTTCTCTGAAAGGACTACTTATCATGTTCCCTTGCTTTGTATTGGTTCCTGTTGTGAATCTGATTTACTTGTTATGTAGGAACACAGCGTCTTCCTAGGCTTGTAGGTCTCTCCAAAGCGATAGAAATGATGCTGGTGAGTGTTAATCTATTTCATGCATAAGTGAATTCATCCATCCAGATTTGTAAAAATCTCCTGTTTAAATCAGTGTTACTCGGATACCCGTGTCCAAATAAATTTGCCGAATCAGGCACCTTGAATCCTAGTTGGATTCCGACACTCGTGTCCTATTCCGAGTAGCATTTCCCATG
Organism: Guadua angustifolia; assembly: GCA_036346375.1. NCBI lineage: Eukaryota > Viridiplantae > Streptophyta > Magnoliopsida > Poales > Poaceae > Guadua > Guadua angustifolia. The sequence goes on along the minus strand of JAYEVE010000281.1, from coordinate 2,276 downwards.
TCCATTTTTTTTTTTTTTTTTTTGCCGAATCAGACACCCAAATCCGAGTCAAATTTCGATTTCCGACTCATGTGTCCGTGTGCAATAACACTGGTCTAACTATGTCATGACATCTAACAGAATTATATAAAAGAATAGCTTTGCTAGTATCTGCTGCGAAATTTTGTTTCACTACCTTCAGATCCACATGACCACACATGTTAGGATGCTAATATTCCTGCATGACACGAAAATTCCCTCAAACGAACATTCCAGTTACTATCTGTCATGGACCTTAGTCCACGATGGGTACAGGGGGTAAATACCAATACCATACAGAAGATGGCCAGCGCGGCTTGGCTTGAGGGGGGATGGTGATGGTGTACTATTATAAGGGAAGAGAAACCATAGGTGAGGGACAGGGATAAGACATAGATGTGGGATAGACTCTTTATTCTTCTTTCTTGCCAATTACAAGACTTGGCTGCCTCTTAAGTAGGCGCCTAAACCATCTACCAAACCAAATAACAACTTCCAACTAACCAGCTGTGAGCTGCTGTGCATATCATGGCTACTGTTAGCTGACTTGGCCGATACGGCTGGCAGCGACTGCTCGTGAGCTGCTTCTGCTGCTGGGCATGGCCTACTACCGGCCATGACACTGTCCTATAGTAACTTGAGTATGTTTTTTCGAACATCAGCACAACGTGGAAAACACACCACACACGTTTGACAATTACTTTTTTTAATTATATATTAGAAAAAATTATATAAAACATAGTAATATGGAAGTATTTTTGATATCAAATCTACTAGTATTATTATTTTTGATATCAAATCTACTAGTATCATTCTCATGTGAAAAATCTAAATACCTGTGTAAATTAGTGGTCATGTTTTTAAAGATTTACTTCATGCATTCCAAAAAACAGTAAAACAACATCTATCTAGGAACGAGATTAGTAAAATGTGTGCATGGTATCAATGCAGCTGAGGGAGGTAGATTTATTATTATTATTATTATTATTATTATTATTACGGGGTGGGGGTAATGAATCATCTGGATATTAAGGCTCTGTTTGGCAGAGCTCCAGATTCCAACTCCACCTCAGATCTAGAGCTTGTAGGCTAAAATAAAGTTAATTAAGTTTATATTTTTAGTCTAAAATGTAAACAATATGACCCACCTAAACACTCTTAATGTACCCATAGTTCCAGCTTTATAAATTTCTAGAGCTAGGAATACTCTGCTCCACTAATTCCATAGATTTTAGTGAAGCTGAAACTGTGTCAAACACCCTCTAAGTTCTATGTTTTTTTTCTGTAGCTCCTATCATAAACTGTTCCCAATCATGCATCCAATATGATTTTTACAGCAATCAAAGTTCATTACAGCAGAGGAAGGGAAAGAACGTGGTCTTATTGATTCGCTTTGCTCTGCTGAGGAGTTGATTAAGATGGCACGCCTTTGGGCTCTGGAGATTGCTGATTGCCGCAAACCTTGGATAAGATCTCTTGGCAGAACAGATAGGCTTGTTTCACTGTCTGAAGCTCGTGCTGTATTAAGTATAGCAAGACAACAAGCCAACAAGATTGCACCGCACATGCCACAGCACCATGCCTGCCTAGATGTTATTGAAGAAGGTATATTATTTGGAGGCCATGCTGGTGTTTTGAAGGTATGTGTCCCGAACACTTGTCTCCTCCAAATAGATAACTGAGGCATGAAGTATGCACATGACTCTTCAACATACAAAAATAGCAATCCTTCACACTTCTTTTAGCTATAGCTAACGGGGCACCACATTTCCCAAGAGCTTCTAGAGCTTTCATTCATCTTATTGGGTTTATTGGGAATCAGACACATACATGAAGGTAGATGTCATATTTCCTGATGACATTTGTGTTGGGATCAGCACTATGGACGACTTGAAAGTAGTAATACACTTCCATGTATTAATGGACAATACTTCTTTATTTCTCTGTTGTTTACTGTAGTACTTTATACATGTCTTTACTGAAGATGATTGAATAATTACAGGAAGCCAAGGTTTTTAGGAAGTTGGTTCCATCAAAAACATCAATGGCACTTGTCCATGTCTTCTTTGCCCAGCGTTCCACAACAAAGGTTGTCTTCCGATGTATAGTTCACCATTTCTTTTTCATGATTTAGTTTTCAGTTGTTGGCTATGTCAGCTAATGTTGGCTATGTCTAGCTAATCTTAGAAATAGTTCCGTGCCTTGCTGCAGCGCCTGTCCTTTCAGTCTTTTAGAAAATGGTTCCAATGCCTATCCGA
>JAYEVE010000169.1:0-48737 GCA_036346375.1 Guadua angustifolia | reverse complement strand
CATGGCGCAAGAGGGGGCCTTGTGGTGGTGTAACCCTTCGTGTTGAAACCTTAGCGGGTAGCACTAGGTTAAGAGGATGCATTGTAAAGGCTTTGTTATAATCGTTCACCGTGTGGTGCATGGTTGTATCATGTGGGTAAAGTGCATAACCTCTCGCAGAGTGTACAAACTATTCGGATAGCCATGCTCACTAGTATTGAGCAATGCTCGGGGATTACAGTCAAGGGGTAGTTAATTAAAATGAACAAATGGATGGGATGGCGGGAGGCCATGTGGATAATGAAACTTGGTCTAGGATGGAAAACTTGGATTTATTTGAGAATCATCAAATCTATTTACTTGTTATTATTTGTTTTACTATCTTTCAATCTATGTACTGTATGTGTTCTTAAATGCTGCTTCATTGCAAATGAACCCTTAGCCTTTCCTTTGGAATAAGCCTGCATATAGCTATGATAGCATTGCATTCTGTGCACAACTTGTTGAGTACGTATTGGTGTACTCACCCTTGCTTAACAACCAACAACAGTGGAGGAATCATCATCGTTATTGGAGGAGGAATTTCAGGTGGACTCATGTCACTAGGCCAATCCTTGTTAGACGCCTGTGGTGTGCTGATGGGACATCTACATCTTCTACTGTCTTTCCGTTGCATTTGTCTCATTGGTCTTACTATTGCCTTGTGAGGCTGAATATTGTAAGTGATCATAAGATCGTACACTAGTTATATTCAATAAATAAAGTCTTATTATTCTTATCGTTGTGTATGATATGATGCTTACCGATATTAAGCTGTGTGCACTAGCGATTGATCCTGGGACTAGTGCGGCAAAACACAGTGGATTCGAATTGGTGAATTCGGGTCCTTACAACGGATCCATTCCAAACTCTAATAATCTATTGCAACCATTTCAAACCCCTTAAGTGTGTGACCCTATAGGTTCATGTATATTTAGACATGACATGGAAACATCTTTCCGACTGATAATCGATAGCTATCCCTAGCAAAGACATATCGATTCCCAAATATTCATAATGCATCGGATGAACCTACTATAGTATGATAATGTCATGTTCCCATTGCTTCATGATATCGATTGAACTCAAGGTGAGAGTTGTGTCATCCTATGATAGCTCAATCCATTCACTCATAACGTAGTGGATTAATTTATCCGATTGACTCTCAATTACATTCAGCATAGCCATGCACTTTCTTGATCCATCTATCTCAAGAAGCCTAGAGATATCTCTCCATTTTGCAGAGGTGCAAATTCCATCTTGATCATTCACATGCACAACATGTTTCATGGTAAACCTGAAAATTACATTTATAACTACCGATTAAAGAGTAGCGTTTGATAGCCCTAAGTAAACCATTACACATATGAGAAACCAATAACGATATCAAGTCTAAGGAACATAAAAATACTATGTATGATACCAACTAATGACACATAAGAATACATAACAATTCTCTTAGTATCTCATATGGGCCTATCCAACGATGTTTTCTAACATGTGTCCACATTATTGATTAGATATCTCCATATCTCTATGACCTATGAAACATGGTCATCAATCAATACATTTATTGATCTATGAAATATAATCATCCTATATTATGATAACCGTTTAAGGATAACATGAATAACATCAATATATGAAAAGAGTTTCACGAACAAGTTACATACTTGTTGATCAATCCAATCAGTTTATATTCAAAGGACAAACAATTATACTATTTGAAGGATCGGGATGGCGAACAGAGAGGGGTTGAATGGTCGCAATAAAAACTTTCCCACACACAGTATTTCAAAAGACTAACACAAAAGATCACCAAAAAGGTTGAGCTTCTTGTTTAGAAAAGCTGGTAGTACCCTTCCACACACAAAAGTGGGCAAAGGCAAAGCCCAACAGAGTGCTCAAAACCTCTAAAACCCTTCAGGGATCCTTCCTCACGAGGGCAACCCTTCCACACATATTTATACAACTCTGGGCTACCTACCACCCTTAGATGCAGCCCTCAACCCTAGAGTCTCATCCAAGGGCTAGGAAGAGCCCATTCACATAGCTTGCAAGGGGAACCCTAAACCCGCTAACACAGGGTTTTTCTTGCATGGTTCTCAAAGCATACTACTAGATCCGCTATTCCTATCAATTAGACCGTACACCTACAGTCCTCATTGATCCTCGCAGCATCTAGCTAGTATCTGCTCCTTTCCTTGCCTTCTTGGCCTGCCCGAACTCCGTCTCTGCCATCTTCCAACGATCCCGATCGTTCGACCTCCGACGCACTCGCCTAGTCCAGGTCAACTTCTGCCTCACCATGACCCAAAGATCGTCGTCTCCGCAACCATCAAAGACAAGGAAACCTTTCACATAGCAATGCCCACAAACATATCTGCTGATTATCTCAAAATAGTCTCACAAGTTAATCACAACCAGTCGGCAAACCCATATACTCTAGCCTACTCAGCTTAAAATGCTTGGCTAGCCACAAGACTAACCACTTGGTGATCACCGTTAACCACTCGGCTAATCTCTTGGTTAACGAATCGGCTAAACAACAAACGATCTAAGGACGACTACCAGTGCCCCAAAGATTTTGAGAGAGAATTCTTGAGAACTTAGATATTGCAACTTACTAAGTCCTTGACAAACTTCTTGCCTGCAGTAGAGTACTCAACTAAGAAGGAAACCTCATCAAGAAACCGAAAACCATGAAGCAAGGATCGAGGCGCTGGCACTCACTTCACAAAAGGAATAAAACAGGTCTAAAAGCTAGACGCACCTAGCAAAGACAGAACCACTCGGACACAAGATTACAACAGAGGTGGCAAAGACTCGACACTTAGCACTCAACCAAGGAAGAAAAACTAGTCGAGAAGCTAGAAGTACTCAGGAAGGAAACACGACTTGGTTGGAAACCATTTTATCAAAATGCGTCAAGTCACACTTCAATTCGGATCAACCTGAAATCTAGTCTTTTACTCATCGGATCAACCTTTAATCTAGTTAATTACTCATCACACAAAGGTATAGACCTCTACATGGTCTTTCACTATTCCATAAACATAAGACATGACACAATCATTTCGATGGTTGCCTCAAAGGCATATCACCAACACTTTTTTGGTCCGAGATGGGTGCAATGCAATTCTTCAGCCCAGACCTCAACCAAGAAGCTCAGGAGCATGTCTATGTGATAAGGAACCAACCAAAGGGCTACGCCAACCATCGTCGAAGCGAGCTAAGTTTTGAGATCATTGCTTATGTCTATATTAAGGTCTGACCGCTACGTGGTCTTCACCAGTTCCAAGTTTGAGGAAAATTGTCACCTCGATACATCGGGCAATACCGCATTCTTGATAAGAAAGGCAAGATGGCACACCAATTAGAATTGCCACCTCAACTCTTGGATGTCCATGATGTCTTCCATGTCTCCCAATTAAAGAAATGCCATGTCTCTCAATTAAAGAAATGCCTTCGAGTTTCGACAGATGAAACCTAACTGGGAAATATCGATCTATAACCCAACCTTTCTTATCGGGAGCATCATACCCGCATCTTAGAAGGGGTTGAATGCAAGACTCACAACCGCACCATAAATATGCTAAAAATTATGTGGAGTAATCATCTTAGACTACAACCACACCACATGGGGATGAGAAGATAATCTTAGATGAGAATTTCCCTACCTTTTTCCCTACAAATTTTAACAATTCTTGAGGACAAGATTTTGTTTATGGGGATAGATTTATAACATCCCCAAATTTATTAAAAGTGAAATGGAAGTATATGAATGGAGTTTGGTCATAATTGGGATTTTTAGAATTTATTTTTAATTTCTGGAATTTTTAATTAAGAAAATGCTTTTAAAATAACCTAGTAAGGATTTTGAATGTCAAAACTTCAATTTTGAGTCATCAAAAGATCTATAAATTTTTTATAAATCCTAAATAAAGTCTAGACCACCTCCAAAAAGTTTTAGAAAAATTGTGAATTCATTTAATTCTTCAAAAAAAATAAAAAATAGTAGCTTTTAAAAAGAGTAGAAGAACTAACAGATTTTTATAAACATCCACAAGCTTGTTCATGCTCTAAAATTTTAATGGTATCATCTACAGCTCCCAGGACTTTATAGAAAAATTTTCAAAAGTGTCAAACTTAATTTATTGACTTTGGAAAATAAAAAATAGCAAATCTCTTAAAATGACAATAGCACTGTTAGATTTTTATAAAATTTCATAAGCTTGATGATCATCTTAAAATTTAATGAGAGAAATAGTGTTACCTTGGGACCATCTCCAAATAGTTTCTAAAATTTTTGACTTGATTTGGATACTCAATTAAATCCAATAATAAATTATACCAAAAATTAAATTATGAAATTCCCTTTTCTCTCTCCCTATCTCACTGCCACGTGGGCCCACCTCTCAGCCTATCCTCTGGCTAATAGGACCAGCCCACTGGCAGTGAGCTCCACCTCCTCAAGCCCACCTGCCAACACCCCTCACCCCTTTCCTCTCTTTCCCTCTCGCTGCAACCAAGGCCCGTCTTGGGATCAGATTTCCAAATTCGAACCCTCTGTGTATAACCACACTATTCCAGGATCAAAGTAGTGCACACATTGAAAACAATAAAGATAACACATCCATTTTATGAATCAAATAATATTAATTAAGCAAAAGGTACTAGCCTCGTGGCCAACAATTACAAATAAATAGCCACATGGCTTGAGTTCAATAAAGTAGCAGCGGAAACGAAATAAATAGCACAAGGATAAACCTATCCATTTTTCCAACAAGCAGTCGACTGGTGTACGCATCCTAGTAATCTGGATCTTGTTCATTGTAACCACAAAGCAAAGAACTCGTAGTCAACTTTACTACAAGACTCCTCAAAGGAAGTTGAATGTTGCAAAGGTTAGTACACAACGTACTCATAAGTCTTGGAAACATAATGCATGTTAACTACATTCAAGGCTTAAGAATTGAAGGCTTAGTATCGCTCATTTAGTATAAAGCAAAGTTTCAAATTTAAATACCACTAGTAATTTCACAAAGCATCATTGGACTAAATGTAGTTACAATAATTGAATTTAATAAGTCAACTAAAACATATTCCATCTACCTAACTAGCTCCATTTACCAAATCATAACCCCAGAGTTCTATCTACTCAAGGATTCCCAAATTACCATTTTTATTTATAACAAAACCAAAAAAATGTACAATATGAAAGTGTACCTCGCCCATCCTTGACTATGGGTACAACAGCTTAAGTAGTTTTAACTGTGTGGAGTGTGTAAAGCTTTACCCACAAGAAATGATCATCTCTTGTTGCCATGCAATTAACACACTTTCTTTGGTGTGTCAGTAGAGAGATCATGACATGGTCTTTACAATGTACAACCCCACTATTAACCTCACCCACTAATGTTTCACCACTTAAGGGTTCTATCTACCTAGTCAGAAATGCCCTCTTGCCCCTTGCTAGTGTCTCCATCTAACACCCACAATCCACCAACTAAGCGAAGCCAATATTGAGACACACAAATTAATTAGCCAGTTGTGCCCATATAGACTTTCGGTTGTATAGTAGTGCTCGGTCCAAAGTAACACACTCTCGCATCTTAATTGACTAGGGCGAACAATTACTTTTCAAAGTCAAGTGCTTCCTACACTACCAAAAATTCCATCTACCCTGGTCTAAACCATTTTTCCACACTATTTCCTTTAATCACAGTAGCAATATTTGTTGCCACACTTCACAAACGAGTTTAAACAAAGTTTTGAAATGATTCCCACTAATGGCATAATACCAAAACATTTAAGCTAGACTAAGCAATTCTCCCATATGATGCTACACTACTAATCATCATCAAATAATATGGCTAATACCAACTAGGGTGACAAAGGTACATCATGATCAATGACAATGAGGTCATAATAATTATAGAATTTAACTATATGCTATGCCTAAATTTAAAATACCTTTCATAAAAATAAGCTTGGAATAATTTAAAACAACATATGAATTTTAGAAATTTAGGATCAACATAGTCAATGAAGACTTGCCTTCACTGACCCTTACTGGTACTATCTCTAACTGGGGGTTTGGTTGTGCTTTGACGACAAATTCTACACGCAAAAACAAACCCAAATAAATAAAGAAATACAAAAAATTCAAAAATTGAAAAGAATTGTTTTGCAAGGTAGAGCTTGAATTTGGAAATTTGAACCACATGATTTGGAGCTTGAATGAAGGAGAACGAGCTCATGGAAGTGGCTCGGATAAAAAATACACAAAAAAGGAAAAGGGTGACACATGGTGCAACTGATTGGTAGAATTTGGAATTTCGAAAACTAAAAAAAGGAAAAGCCGACTAACAAATGGGGTCCATGCAACAAAGACTCGGTCCATAGTGAACCACGTGCAATGTGGGGCTGGTTACTACCGTGGTGGACTAGGATGACATGGCGACTGACATGGCAACCGATGTAGCTTGCCACATAGCGATTACGGCTAACATGGCCAGGACACGTGGCCACTGATGCAGCTGCTAATGTGGTGTTCGCACGGCATAGGTGACATGGACAAACATGATGAGGCCGATCTAATTTGGCACCGAGGTGGTGGTGACATGGCACCAAAACAAATGACATGTCAGCAATGACCGGCTTAGGATTCCAGCAGTGCGGCTGTGATGATGCCTTGCTGGAGACGGAGAGGAACACATGGCTGAGACCAAAATCTCGATGGATCTCGACCGGGCTAGGTTGCAAAATGTAGTAGGCGACACAATGGATTCACATGACCAATGGTAGCGACGGACTCAGCATGAAAGCGAGTCTTTAAGCTAGGTTTTAGGGCTCCAAGAAACATCTCAAGCGACGCAACATGAGACAAAAAGAGAGGAGTGCAATGGCTTTATAGTCATGGACACCGAGGAGACCAATCAGATACAATCAGGACATTGAGAAAAATGAGACAATGAGTGCATGGATTCAGCCGTGATGCTATCCAACATGGAGATGGAGCACTGTGCACTAATAGGCGCGGCCTGACGATTAGCAAGCGAGGGTGTGACTCGGACTGGGCCACGATCCTAGGTCCAGGATGACGTGGAAAATGTGGGCCAAGGAAAAAAGCTGGGCTAGGAAAATGCGGAAGGGAAGTTCGCTGGTGGGAGATGTGGCCCACGTGGCTTTTGGGAAAAGAAAAGGAATTTTCTTTTTAAGAAAAAAAATGATAAAGGCCGAATTGTAGCAAATAAATTAGGAAAAATTCCAAAAAAATTTCAAAAGTACTTTTAAGCATTTAGAACCTAGATAAATTATTTTTAACTCATTTTAACTTATGAAATATGATTTTGTTGAGTTGCTTGCACTTGGAAAGAAAGAATAAATTCACATAAATTTAAGAAATAGAGAAAATTTCACATAGGCTTAAATTTTGAAATGTTATAAACCTCCCCCTTAAATGGAATCTCGACCCCTATATTCAAATTGATTAGGAAAAAGGCTGAAGAACTTCGCTCTAAGTTCCTCTTTGCACTTCCAAAGTGCTTCTTTTTTTAAATGGTTGCTCTAGTGAACCTTGCAAAACTTGATTGTGTTGTTTCTCATTCTATGCTTTGCCTCATCCTGAATTCTAATTGAGCATTCCAGGTAGGTGAGATCCTCTTTCAGCTCAACATCCTTAACTTACATGTACTCTTCTAGTAATCTGAGGCACTTTTTTAGCTGCGACACATGGAACACATTGTGTGCATCTAACAACTACGATGGTAGCCCCAACTGATAAGCCACTTATCTGCTTTTGGCTAGGATTAGGAATAGTCCGATGAACCTTGGTGCCAGCTTTTCACGAACTCAAAATCGATGCATCCCCTTGAGTGGTGAGACTTTCATGTATACATGGTCACCTAGAGCAAAGGTTAACTCTCTTCGACGATTCTCAATGTAGCTCTTTTTCCTGGACTGCACTATCCTTAATCTTTCTTGGATCATTTGAACCTACTCTTTAGCCTTATGCAAAAAATCAAGATCGAAGACTTGGTGATCTCTGCTTCATTCCATAGAGAGGTGTTGTGCATTTCCTTCCGTACAAACCTTCAAACAAAGTGGTATTTGTAGGCTTACATGATAACTGTTATTGTATGAAAATTCCGCATAGGGTAAACTTTGATCCCAACTTCCCTTATTGGACAACACACAAGATCTCAACATATCTTCAATGATTTGATTTACTCACTCAGTCTGTCCATTAGTCTAAGGATGATATGCTATGTTGAAATTCAGGTTGGTGCCCAATGGTCCTTGCAACTTTTACCAAAATCTTGATGTGAATTGAGTGCCTCGATCTAAAAAAATCCTCATTGGCACACCATACAGAAACACAATTCTTGACATATACAACTTTACAAGTTTATCTCCCTAGTAGGTTGTTTTTACATTAATGAAATATGCAACTTTTGTTAATCAATCCACTACAACTCATATGGAGTCATGACCTAATCTACTTCTTAGAGGTCCTGTAATGAAATCTCTTCCAATTTCTTCCCACTTCCATTTAGGTACCTTTAGCGGTTGCAACAATCTAATAGGTCTTTGGTTCTCAGCCTTGACTCGCTTGCAAATATCGCATACAACTATCTACCAAGAAGGTCTTGATACATCTTGGTATTACCTAGATGAATTGAGTATTTTGACTCATGTGCCTCCTTTAATATCAACTACTTGATTTCTTTCTGATTATGCTCATAAATACTTTTTCTGAGCCAAATAGTTCTTTCATCATCCTCTAAAAATCCTAGGGCTTTACCCTCCTTTATTCTGTCTTAATCTTAATAGCCTCTTTGTTTGATTTTTTGCATCTTTAAGATATGATCCTCCGAGGTTGGTTGAATCTTGAAAGTAGCTACGGAACCTTCCTCCACCATTTCCAATTCAATCACCAAATTCCTCATGATGAGCAGCTTGTCCTTCCTAAATCATAAAATTGTTGTAGTAGGCCTTTTGGCTTGAAGCATCGATTTCTACATTAGCTTTGCCAGGCTGGTAGTCTATTCCCACATCATAATCCTTGATTAACTCCAACATCTTCTTTGTATTAGGTTGAGATCTGCTTGAGTGAAGATATATTTCAAGCTCTTATGATCTATAAAGATAATGCAATGATTCCTGATGAGATAATGCCTCCACAACTTTAGTGCATGCACAACAACAACTAATTCTAAGCCATAGATTGGATAGTTCTCCTCATGCAGTCACAATTGCCGTGAGACGTATGCAACTACCATGCTTTCTTGCATCAAGACACATCCAAGTCCCTATCTTGAAGCATCCATGAAAATCCCAAAAATTTTCAAAATATCTGGTAGAATAAGCAATGGGGCTATAGTAAGTCTTTTCTTCAATTCCTAAAAACATTGCTCACATTCTTCGAACCATTCAAACTTCTTCTCATTTTTAGCAACTAGGTAAGCGATCTTGCAATCATTGACAATCCTTCTATGAATCTTCAATAGTATCCTGCTAAACCAAGAAAACTTTTAATGCCAGGCACTGACTGGGGTTGCTTCCAGTTGAGTACACCTTTCACTTTTCCGGGATCTATTGACACCTCATGCAAAAAGGACATGTCCCAAGAAAACAACTTCCTTCAACCAAAACTCATACTTACTGAATTTGGCATACAATTGGTGATTTCTAAGCTTTTCTGACACCATTCTCAAATGACCTTCATGTTCTGCTTCATCTCTGGAATAGACAAGAATGTCATCTATGAATACCACCACAAACTTGTCTAGGTATTCCAAACACTTTATTCATCGGGTTCATGAATTAAGTCGGTGCATTGGTAAGACCAAAGATATAACTATGAACTCATAGAGTCCATATCGAGTAGCAAAAGCTTTCTTTAGAATATCTTGTGACCTTATTTTCAATCGATGGTATCAGATCAAGATTGATCATGGAGAAAATACAAGATCCTTTCAGCTGATCAAACAAGTCATCAATCCTAGGCAACAGATACTTATTCTTGATTTTCACTTCACTCAGGCCTCTATAGTCAACACACAAGTGCAAACTATCATCTTTCTTCTTTACAAAAAGAACTAGTGCTCCCCAAGATGACAAACATGGTCGAACAAATCCTTTTCTTGTAATTCCTCAATCTATTTCTTCATCTTGATGAGTTCATTGGTTGGCATGTAGTAGGGTCTCTTAGATATGGGAGCTGTACCAGGGACTAGTTTTGTCATAAACTCTACATCCTAATCAGGTGGCATACCTAGTAATTCTTCATAAAATACATTTGGGTATTCCTGCACCATAGGCATACTTTCCAATGTTGTTCCCTCCAATCTATTTAATGAGCATTTCTCACTTAAAGACACATTAGGTTTATACTCCACTCAAATACTTTCTGAATTTGTGTGGGTGATGGCTCTACTAGCACAATCTATTTGACCTTTACACTGAGTTAGCCAATCCATTCCTAGAATGATATATATTCCTTTTGAATCCAGATTATAAGATTCGCTAGAAATTCTGCCCCACTAATTTTTATGGTAGCACTTGGGCATACTGAACTAGTTCTCAACTCTTTCCCAAGTGACTAAACTATTATGGGGTTCTTAAGAGTAATGGTTTCCTAATCAAACATTTCAATAAAATTCTTTGATATAAAGGAATGCGATGCTCCAGAATCAAATAAAGCTAAGGCAAATATTGAGTTTACAAGGAACTTACCCAAAACCACATCTGGTGCCGCTTGTGCTTCTTCCGTGGTCACATGGTTGACTCATCCTCTTCCAAAATATTGTGGAGCTCTTGGTGTCTGAGTTGCTCCATATCCTTGTCCATCCATAGGAACTCTAGCAGAATTGGATCCCAAGTTGAACGGCACTGGGGACACCGCTTGACGCTTCTAAGGATAGTTGCTGACATATTGCCCCATCTGATGGCAATAGAAGCACTAAACTCCTGCAGCATTTGAGTTCACTTTTTTAGGTTGAGCATTGGTGTTGTTATGGAATCCTTGCAAAATTGGCTGGGGTCTAGAATTAGGAGTGAGAGGTGCTCCTTGAATAGGTGTCCTGTTGGCTTGCTGAGAATGGAAGCGTTACCAAGAACTACTCACTCCCCACTATGCCTAGAATGCCATTATTCTTTTGTGCGACTCCCATTATTGCCTTTGGGCATCCTCCTACATAAGTTTGAGAAGTCCAAAGCAATTAATTGCACCATTGTAACATCCCAAAATTTGGCCTAATTTAAATTTTTGGAGTTATTTGAATTTTTCATGAATTTTTGGGATTTATTTGGATTTATTTGAGTTTAATTTAAATTTATCTTTTTCTTGAATAATTAAATATTAGAAAAGTATTTAACAAAATAAATAAAAATATTTTATTTAAGTTCTAAATGCCATAAAATATTTTCTAGATTTTTTGAGAAATTTTTGGGGTATTTTTAGTGCTCTAAATAATTAGTTTGATTTTCTAGACTTGTTTTAATTAATAAAACCGGGATAATTCTTGCTAAAGTGCTGGGCTGAGCCCAACACTGTGCCTGCCGGTCGGCCCACTTGTTTCGGAACCCTAACCGACGCTCGCCTAGAACCGTCGGATCACGATCGATCGATCGGCCTTTGCGCTGTCGCCAGATGCATCGAACCGTCGGATCACGCCGCTTGGACGTCGCGGATTGAGCCACGAAGCGCGGAGATGGCGATCCGCCACCGCCGCCATTACGGGTTGGTTGGCAGCCGTGTTAATGGCGGCCGATTTGCGCGCATTTCAAAGCGTCTCCGTGCATGTGAAATACCCCAGTAGAAAGAGCTCCTTGTTCCGCACATCTTGCACACTCTCCTGTGCACTGTGGAGCTCCGTAGCTCATGCTTGTGCTCGCCGGAGTAGGACCTTCCTTCTTCTCGGTTTTAGCCATTTTTCACTATCGTCCGTCACCCTCCACCGCACCCGAGACCCATCCCGAGTCCGCCGTGTCGAGACGCGTCGAGTGGATCACTTCTTCTCACCGGAGACGCCTGGAAACGCCATCGACCACTTCACCTTCCCCAACTCCGGTAGCAAGCGTCGCCGCCTCGTCTACGAAACCGCGAGCGTCCCCGACCATCGGATCTTCATCGTGCTGTCCCGGTAAGTCCACATAGTCGTATAGGATGCGCTTGAAAATGGCCGTTAGATCCGAATCGGGCGATGATCGTTGCACCGAGTCTTAGCAGTATAGATTTAGTGTTAACCGTTGGATCAAGGATGTCCAGCCGGGATGCAGCCAAGTGTCCCTCGCCGAGACCGTCCACGTCGCTAGGTCAAAAGCTGGTCGTTGGACCAAATCCGAGCCATCGGATTTTGAACGCGCGGGTGAGATTTTGCCGTACTGTTGTCCAATAAAAGCGCGCCACGTAGCCTAGGGTTCCGATGCGGCATCGCATTTGGGCCGTTGGATCTAACGAACGGCTTGGATGCTGCCGCGTGGCCCAATCGGGTGTCGACGTGTGGCTCAGTAGATGAACTGGTCCAATCGTGGCCGTTGATTCCAGTGCACGGTGGTGATCGAGCCACGTGTCCACGCGGTGTCCGAAGCGTTTCACCGGCCGCACGAGGCATGATCCGGCCATTGAATTCAAACGAGCGGTCGGGATGTTGCCGCGTGGCGGGTAGGTTGACCGTGCTTGGACCGGTCGTTGGATTTGAATCCAACAGGCGGGAACGCGTGCGTCGCGTGGACTAGTGGGGTTGTGCCATGTGTCGCCCCCTGAGCAAGCCGTGCATTGTTCCGTCAGGCCCACCTGTCAGTCGTGAGGAAGCCGTAAGGGCTGACGTCATCATGATGTCATCCATGGGGCCCGCATGTCAACTGCACTGTGTGGTGGACCGAGTCCACGGTGAACCCGAGCGAATCGTGAACCCGGTCTATGGTCCCGAGGTGACGTGGCTCACTCTGGTGCTGCCATGTGTCGGCCGAAGGATTTATCCGGATTTTCCAGTAGGAAAATAAATAGATTAATTCGGTTTTTCTTTTATTTTAATTTACAAATTTGTAATAGCTATAACTTTTGCGTCTTAACTCCGATTTGGGTGATTCCAGTTCCTAAACATTTGTGAAGATGTGAACTATTTATTGGTGAATTTTATTTTATTTTTAGAGTTGATCTTACTATCTTTTAGTATATTTATTTTATGTTTGTTTGATGCGATTAGACTCTGAGTTGCCAGAAAACTTTGAGGGGGAATTTCCAGCACAAGACTAAGCTCCAGATCAGGACCATCCACTATTTGAAGGCAAGTTATGCTTTGATCATTTTGCTCCAAAGTTTTGAAAATATATTTTGATTTAAACTATGCATGCTAATTTAACTAAAAATAGATTTAATTAAATTGGGAGAATTAGTTAAGTAACCCAATTGTTATTGCCACCTTGTCTATAATATTTGTATGCCATGAATCATTTGATGCCCTAAGTTGATAACATTAGTTGGATGCAATGATATGCCAACACGGGAGGCTAGACCGTGAGTAGTTGCTTAGCCTTGCTTATGTCGTGAATAATCTTTTATAGTGCAAAAGCAATATTGACTAAAGGAATAGTGAATGTATTTTAGTAAATGGTGGAATATGTTGGTAATGATGTTGAAGTGTGGAGACCTGTGTGGTTCTACATGAAGGTTGATTTGCTGGCATGTGTTGCACCTTAAAACAACTTGGGGTGGGAAATGATTTAGACTGGGGCAAGTGGCAAGATGGCTTCGTGCCAGGTGGGCCTGTGTGGCAACAGGACGAATCAAGTAAAATGAGATGGCTGTGTGCTGAACTTTTGAAGGGAAGTCTTGCCCTGGATAGTTAAGGACTTTACCTTACGAGCCTTTGAACTGAGTTACTCATACAACCACATGTCTAGTACGGGACAGACCTAGTTTAGTAGGGTTCTAATATCTTTCCTTTGACACCTCGGGGCGGCAGTTACACAAGAGTGTAACTGTGTGGGGGAGCGTATATGTGCTACGGCTTGGTACCCAGCCAACAGTATTTGCTTGTTCTCAACTTTGGCTCTGAGTGAGGAAAGTGTTAGAAAGGCAATGCTGGGGAGGTTCATAGGTTTAGATGTTAGCTTCTGAAAGACTTTGTTGCAATCAATCACCTGTGTGGTGAGCGACTGTATCTTGTGGGTAAAGTGTACAACCTCTGCAGAGTGTATAAACTATTCGAATAGCCAAGTCCACGGAATTGGACAAAGCTCGGGGATTATAGTCAAGGGGTAGATCTTTGAAAATAAAATGGGATAAAAGGCTGTGTGCCAGGGGGAAAGTGAAATTTGATTAAGGACTATGTGTCCAAAATTATGTGAAAAACAATTGGAGAAACTTATTATATTAATATGGTTTTTGCTGCTTTATATCTAATAAATAGTATGACGAGGCTGGAGACCCTTAGCTTGTCAACAAGACAATCAACGGAGCTCCTAGCTCGGTTATTCACCATGACCAGACTGCTTTTGAGCAGCGCGCTAGAGCACGCGGCGGCTCGAGGTCGGGCCTCGCACGACCTTGGGCTCGGGCTGGCTCTTGTTCGGATGACGTCCCCTGGAATTCCAGAACGTGCGTTTACTCGGCGGTTACCAAGACGTGGGATCGTGGAGCTGAGGCAGGCGTGCGCGGGATGTCCGGGACGGTTACTGCCAATTGTCAGC
Organism: Guadua angustifolia; assembly: GCA_036346375.1. NCBI lineage: Eukaryota > Viridiplantae > Streptophyta > Magnoliopsida > Poales > Poaceae > Guadua > Guadua angustifolia. The sequence goes on along the minus strand of JAYEVE010000169.1, from coordinate 34,016 downwards.
ATGCGTGAAGACCACTACCCCGGGAATCTCTCCCGTCCGTTGTAGGCAGGGAGGATATAAGACTAAGATAGCACAACCTGAGGGACACGCCGCATTAGAGTTCGAGCATTAGACATCGTCATTGTTGAGCTTGAGCTGTAACACACCCCTGTACACGAGAATAGCAAAGATCGCCGCAAGGCAACTAGAGTAGAGCTATTACCTTCATAGGGGCTCGAACCAGTATAAAACCTCCGTGTCACGCTCGTTGTCACCTTGCTCCGACCACCAGCACATCGAATCCGTTCCACCGTTGAGCAAAGCTCAGCTCGGGTCCCTAGTATCACTAACCCCTTTCCATTTCTGCGGTTGGCGATCCCGATCGTCGACATAGTAATTTTAACATTTTGATGCAAAACAAAATAACCAATTGAGCCATTCCTTTGTAACAAGTCAAGCATGTAGTAATAGAAATTGCATTCTATGCATGACTTGTTGAGTACGGTGTGTACTCACCCTTGCTTACAATAACATATCAGAAGAAGAATCTACGCCTACTTGGGAAGAGGAGTTTAACGAGGAGCCGGAGAACTAGGGAGCAAGCCTTGTCAGTAGCCTGTGGCTAGATGATGGATCACTACGATGCTTTATTTTCCGCTGTTATTTCCTGATACTCTGATTTATGTAAGCCCTGCGTGGCAAACTATTATAAGGTGACCATAAGGTCATACAACTCATTTATATTCATGTCTGAAATACTTTATTATTATTCCACTGTGTATGATTGTGGTACATTAACCCTGTTTAGCCTGTGTGCACTAGCGTGATCCTGGACTAGTGATGAATACACAGAGCGTCCGGATTTGGATATTCAGGTCCTGACAACCTTGATGTCTGGATCAAGTTCTTCCATGAATCTCCACATCTTGGCTCCTTTAGTTACCACATCCTCATGTGCATGCCTCGATAGTTGTGTGAACTTATTGAGGTACTCATAAACTCTCTGGTTCCTTGATGCAGCATGCAAAACTAACTCTTCTTCATCTCAATGATTCCTGCAGGTACATGGGCAACATAGAAAGCTATAGAGAATTTCTCACAAGTGATAGCTTGAGCATTCTGTTGGACAACACAAAAGTTATCCCACCAGTTTGTAGCTACTCCTTTGAACTGATTACTCATGTAAAGGACTTTCTAATGGTCATCATACTGAGCCAACTACAGCTTCATTTCTACATCTTTCAACCAACCAATCATTTGCCTCCAAGGGTTTAGCTGCCGCCGTGAAGGTAGGTGTTCTAGTCCTCACGAATTCCCCAAGTTTAGACTGGGGTGGCATCACTAGTGCAATGGCTAGTGCTAGCTGTGGATTATTCACCATATTTTTTGCTAGGGCTTACAACAACTGTAGCTGCATCACCATTGTCTACTGAATATCTACCACTAGGGGGCTAGAATGGTGACGGCGGTGGTGTCACTTGTTTCTCTTGCCCTTCCTGAACATTCTTCTATTCTTGTGGCACTATCTGGCCACATCCACGAACTCCTACATGGCCTCCTCTACAACCAGCTCCATGGCCTCTTCCTTGGTTCTCCATCTGATGCGATGACTAGGGAAGGTTAGCAATAGATGAGAGGGAAAAAGCAAAGATAAAAAGACTAGGGGGTAGCCATTCCAAGACAAGACAAGCAATTAAACTCCAAATAAAATAACTTTATTCAAATTAAGGAAATAGCCTTATTATGATGACATTACAAATGCACTAAAGCTTGATGTTGTTCAAACACACCAAAATAAATCGACTAATGATAAATTGAAACTAGGAAATAAACTAAACTAGAACTGAACTAAAACTATGGATGAACTACTCCTCAGACTTAGCATCCTCCTTTGCTTCAACTGGCTCTGGGACTTCTTCCTCAAGCTCAAACTATAATGACCCTTCTTTTTGGTATCGAATACCAAGAAGTATGATCTGTGTGCACTTAGTACTAGCCCTATAATTAGTGGATAGTACACACATTTACAACAATTGATAACACATCCATACTTAACATTACATATGGTAATTGTAATTTATACATTAAGGTCTTACAAATTAAAGTAGAGTATATTGCAGTGGAAAGAAACAAAAGTCCTATAGTGTGCCACAATCCTTAGGCAACTGACAATGTATAAACCCTAGAAAATCGCATCATCAAGATTCTCCCATCCTATGCTGTAGTACTTATAAGCAACTATGAGAACTTTCGTACTCAGCAAGACTTAAGGTGTATTGCAAACATGCAGTAAATGTACGCTATGTCAAAGAAAGCTTCTACGGTTACTTTCTGTAAAGAAAAATTGATCTTGTAAATTGAGTCATAATTTGCAAAATAGAGTTTTGTGAGAGCAAGTTTGACAAGTATGAGAATAACAAGTATGTGAGCATAAAGTAATAACTCATAGTCCTCCATGATTGTGAGTACTGCATCATCCCATTAGCATTCCCTAGCATAGAATTTGAACCAAACACTTTCCAACAAATGTCTTCAATTCATTCTTTTTTTGAAAATAACAAAACATCTAACTATGTGATGACTTTACCAAGTGCCCATGACCGCGGGCATGGTTTTTCAAAAAAATTTAAACTTTGCAAAGGTGTATAGCTTTACCCACAAGAAATGACCAACTTTTTGTGCAATGTTATTAGCACACTTCCTGGTGTGCCGTAGAGAGATCATAACAAAACAGTTAAATTTGTTGGTGATATGCCCTTGAGGCAATCATAGAGATGATTTTATCACTCCTTATGTTTATATAACAATATAATTATTTGCCCTTTGAATAAATATAGATTGGATTAATCAACAAGTACGTGACTTGTTCATGCAACTTTTTCCATATATCATTGTTATTCAAGTTATCCCTAATAGGTTATCATAATATAGGACGATTATGTTTCATAGATCAGCACATGTATTGATTGATGACCATGTTTCATGGGTCATAGAGATATGGAGATATCTAATCAATAATGTGGACACATGTTAGAGAACATGTGTTGGATAGACCCATATGAGACACTGCGAGATTGTTATATATTCTTATGTTTCATCAGTTGGTCTTATGCATAGTGTATGTATGTTCCTTAGACTTAAGATCGTCATTGGTTTCCTAGATGTGTAATGGTTAACTTTGGAGCTGCCAAATGCTACTATTTAACTAGGTAGTTATAAAGGAAGCTTTCAGGTTTACTATGAAACATGCTAAGGTACATGAATGATCAAGATGAAATTTGCTCCTCATATATAACGGAGAGATATCTCTGGGCCCCTCGAGGTAAATGGATTAAGGAAGTGCATGGCTATGCCAAATGTAATTGAGAGTCAATCTAGATAAATTATTCCACTACAGTATGAGTGAAGAGATCGAGCTATGATAGGATGACGCGACTCTCGCCTTGAAATCGATTTGACATCGTGAAGCAAAGAGAACATGACATTATCACACTATAGTAGATTCGTCCGATGCTTTATGGATATTTAGGAATCGATGTGTACTACTAGGTACCCTATTGATTATTGGTTAGAAAGTTGTTTCTGAGTCGTGTCCAAATATACATGAACCTACAGGGTCACACACTTAAGGGGTTGGAATATAATGGTAAGAATTGGATCCGTCACTAATGGGCCAAGTGGGCTCTATCCTTCAGTTGGGCCCTAATGTAGGGTTCCAGCGCAAGCATGCGGGCAGCTATTTAAAGGGACTTCACGGTTACAATAGAGAAAATTAGAGGGCGCAACAACCAAAACCCTAGCTGTCACCACTTGAGCCTTCCCTTGCGCTCTAGTGCTGGTACATTGACACACGGCGTTCTTTTCCATGAACGTGTGGACACCAGTAGAGGTGTTGCTGCTACTGTGACACTGATCGGGACGACTGACCACCGCGTGAGGAGGATCAACTACCGCAGTGAGGAAGATTGACCATTCCAACTGGACGTGCACTTCAATGATTCGGGCTGCATCAACTACCTTCCACTGCACTCTGCATCTAGTTGTAACGATCCATGATCATTTACTTGCGAGGCTTTCTGGTTTACGAGGTAGAAATTTTTATTGTACACTAGTGTAGCCTACCAATATCCCTTCAAAATTACCTAGACAAATTATAAATCTAAATGAATTTACACAAATTTAGAAATTTGTGTCATTGGATTTAGAGCTAGGATGCAAAAGTTATTCACATTTGAAATTGGTTGGTCTATAAAAATGGGCAAAAATAGAAAATACCCTTTCTCTACTGTGAAAACACCTTTTCTTTTTTACTGTGTATGAATTTAAGAACACTCAATAGACAGGTGGGCCCTTTTGGTCAGTGGGTATGTGCGGTCATGTGAGGCATGGTGACTGACACCAATGGCCCACTGGTCAAAGATCGAGAGCAGGGGAGAGCTTGTGCATGGCTCAGAGCTGACGTGTCACCAACACAGGGGCCTAGCTGGCCATGTAGTGGGCACCAACGACTTGCCTTGCAACTGGAGGCGAGCTCGGCTTGGGTGGCGGTGATCGGTGCTCGGCTCGTGCAGCAAGGGCTGGAGCGAGGCGGCTGCAGTAGCTCACGGTGAGGAAGGGAGGTGGCTTTGGTTATGGCATCAAGGGACCACAAGCATTCCATTTTACCTATTGAATGTGGAGATGGACAATCGGTTTGTTCTGTCACTGATTGACTGAAAGCATGGTAGATGACCATGGTGGCAATGGCAAATTACTTTATGATTGTTGAAATTAATTGAGGAGAAACAATCACTAGGGGGTCTTAGGTGGTACCGTACAAAGCAATTTGAAAATGAATCATTGTGCCACCCCAATTTATCTCCAACCTGAGCTTAGAGCTCCCTATTAATGGCGATAGTGGATGAAATTAGGGTCAGGTCTGGGTGAGAACGAGAGTGGTGAGTTCCGGAGGTGGTGTGGGAACCTTGCGTAAGCTCGGCCGACCATTAAATTGGCAAAAATGGTGGTGAAATTAGTGGTAGCTATGAATGGGTTTTCGGCACTCGCACAGGCCAAGGTATGGCCATGGTAGTGCAAAACGAGGGGAGGACAGCACCGTGGTAGCACGTGGCAACAACACAACCTCGGGCAAAGTGAATTGCGATGCAAATGTGTCCCAAAACTTTTGAGAATTTTTTGTTATAAATTTAGGTAATGTTTGTCGCCCTATAAAATTTTTATGTTGAAATATTGTCTGTGGATTTTATATAAATTCTAAAAATCCAAACCATTTATTTTTCCTTTTCTATTTTTAATTTGGTCAATATAGTGTCAAAAATTTTGAAATTTTTATAAAGGCTATTTATAGCTGTAGTATTCTTCTATAAAATTTCAATTTAAGATCTTTTATTTTTATTTTATAATGACTATAACATTGAAATTTTTGAATTTTCATGTTTTTAGTCTTTGAATTTTTATGGAGATTTATATTTCTCTTAAGAAGATAAGATAAAATTTTAAGCTTAGGATAAGGCGATGTATTTTTATTTTAATCGACAATTGTTCTATTCTTAATCAAATTCCATTATTTCACATTTCTTTTCATGAGTAAATGTGTTCACATGGATTTTTCAATGCAGAAATAGTGTTCTATAAATTTTCTTTATTGAAATATAATTTTTTATATGTTATTACTATCGATCTTAATTTCTATCTATTTATCTTTCACTAATTCAATATTAAAAATGTTTTTCTTTATGGCTAAAATCCAAGAAAACCATATAATGCAAAAAAATTCAGAACTAAACACATTCAAAATTTTGGATTTTCATTCTCATTTTCTTGATATTTTGAAGATGTTACATAGACATGTCCTCATTAGTGGGATGACGACCAACAGTAGTGGAAGTCCCTGCTCCTCCTGCAGGGTTGAAGAGACTCTAGTACTCTGGTGTACATGCGGACCTCTGATGGACAAGACACCTTTTTGTAGGATGTGGTGCAAATACAAGAGTGTTCGCACTTCCTGTTCTGGGTCACCTCAGCAGAAATAGCTTGACTCTCCTTCAGCTGAGCAATCTCCTACTAAGCTGTCTGTAGCTTCTTGTAGGTGTCTATTAGCTCCATGGCCACATGAACATAGGTATTGTCTAGTGCCTTGATGAGGGCTACCATGTGAACCATGTTGGTGTCTTCCTCTTCATCAACACTCCTGAACCGACTGAATAGTTCGTACTCCTCACAAGAGTGAAACTAATGATAAGTTGTGCACCGGAACTCATGGAGGAAGATGAAACCAAGATGAGCAATCGTCTCTCTAGTAGCCTCCTGACATGCCAGCTTGTAAGTCACCCTATCCACATTGAAGCGATAAGGTCTCTTGCCCCTCAAGTGGCACTTCGAGAATATGGTAACCTTGACCCTCCAACACTCACAATCATCCACAATGGTGAACACATGGAACTCTGGATGATGGACGTGTCCCATCTCCTGAAGCATGAACCACAGGTACTCACAGAATCCTCCATCCTTCTTAGTGCAAGAGTTGATGAACGACATCTATAAATATTGAAATAAGAAATAAGAAAATCAATAAAATGATTTTAAATAAAAGAAAAAGAAATCAAAATAAAAGAGACTAAGATGGTAAAATAGTAGCAAAGAAACTTTAAATATTTGTAAATACTTATTTTTAATAAAGTCCTTAAGGCATCTAAATAAATCGCACCACCTCTGTTGGGACTGGATTTCCAAATCCGAACCCTTTGTGTGCAACTGCAAAAGTCCAAGATCAAGCTAGTGCACACAGTGAAAACAACGACGATGACACATTTATATCACGAATCAAATTATTAGTAATTAAGCAAAAGGTACAGGCCTCATGGCCAACAATTACAATTAAACTACCACATGGCTTAAGTTCAATAAAGTAGCAGCGAAAACAAAATAAACAACAATAGGATAAGTTCATCCATTTGCCCAATAGGCAATCGACTGGGGTACACATCCTAGTGATCTGGATCTCCGTCAACGTAACCACAAGCAAAGAACTCGTAGCCACCTTCTGCTTCTACGCACTCCTTTGTGGAAAGTTGAAATGTTGCAAGGGTGAGTACAAAATGTACTCAGCATATCTTGGAAACATAATGCATGATAACTATATGCAAGGATAAACAATTGTAGGCTCACTATGCCTCATTTAGCATAAAGCAATTTTTCAACTTAAGTAGTTTTAACTCTACACAGTATGTACAACTTTACCAACAAGACATGATCGTCTCTTATTGCCATACAATTAACACACTTTCTTTAGTATGTCGGTAGAGAGATCATGACAAGATGTTTACCATATACAACCCCATTATTAACCTCGCCCACTAAGTTTTCACCGCCGAAGAGTTCTATCTGCCCAGCTAAAAGCCCCTATGGCTCTGATACCACCTCTGTTGGAACCGAATTTCCAAATCCAAACTCTCTGTGTATTACCGCACTAGTCCAGGATCAAGCTAGTGCACAGAGCGGAAATAGTGATGATAACACATCCATATCAGGAATGAAATAAAATTAATTAAGCAAAAGATATTAGTCTCATGGCCAACAATTACAAATAAATAGCCTCATGGCTTAAGTTCAAGAAAGTAGCAGCGAAAAAAAATAAACAGTAGCAGGATAAGCCCATCCATTTGTCTAGTAGGCAAACGACTAGGGCATGCAAACTAGTAAGTTCGATCTCCTTCATTGTAACAACAAGCAAAAAACTCAGTCACCTTCTGCATCTGTGCACTCTTTTGTGGAAAATTGTAATGGTTCAAGGGTGAGTACACAACATACTCCACAAGTCTTGAAAACATAATACATGTTAACTATATACAAGGCTAAACAATTGAAGGCTTACTATGGCTCATTTAGTATAAAGCAATGTTTCAACATTAAATACCACTAGTAATTTCAAAAAGAATCATTTGACCAAATGTAATATCAATCATTGAATTTAATAAGTCAACTAAAATAAGTTTCATCTATATGGTTGGATCCATCTGCTAAACCGTAATCCAAGAGTAACATCTACTCAAGGATTCCCAAACCACCATTTTTATTTAAAATAAAACTAAAAAAATGTACAATCTGAAAGTGTACAACGCCCGCCCTATGAAGGATCGAGATGGCGATCAAAGGGGGGTAAATGATCCCAAAATAAAATTTTCCCATTTCAAAATAGTCCTACCAACAATCTCATATCATCAAAGAAGAGCAGAGATAGCAAAAAACCCAGATTTCTTAGCCAGGGTCCGGCACTACTACAGATATGCCTGGTAGTGCCAAATGAATAGTAGCCCAGCACTACTGGGGCATAGTAGTGGTACTCGGGGGTACTGTAGCTACAGGAAAATCATTCAAGTGAACAGTAATTTTAGTACGAGTTCAAAAAGAAAAATTAAGGAATCTTGTGATCGGCTAATTCAAACTTAATGAAACTTTGTGGACACCTTCCTATGGATATTAGGAACCTATTACAACCTTCAATTGCAATAATTGATGTCAAAGTTCTGACCTTTTTCAAATTTACCGAAGGGTGCATAAGAATAGGATCAAAATCAAAACTTGGCTCTCAACTAACTCATGGGTTCTTAATGATCAAGATGATCCTATATGGCTTCCCACATGTCATAGCAAGCTAGAACACAAGACAAGAATACCAAAAAACCTGACCTTCCAAGAATCATCCTCTCAAGAACAAAAGATCGGTTTCTTGCAAGAAAGAACAAAAGGATTTGCCTAGATGATTGGAATATGGTCTGAAGAAGAGTCATCCATAAATCTTTCATCCTTGACACAAGAAGCACAAGCAAATAGAAGAAGCGGAGGCAAAATCAACTTGCATGAAAGTAAATTGTAAGAATGTAAATTGTGGAATTTAAAGACATAATGTAAATGCGCAAAATAAATTTAGAGATGAGTAAATGAAGTTTTCATTTCTAGAAGGAAGGTTTACAAAGCCTTACAACAAAGTGGGCAAAGCTCAAAAGAGCACAAGAACCTCAAAACCTTTAAGAAAGAGAAGGCTACTCCTATCCCTCTATTTATACTACTTTTGAGTCACTCTCCACCCATGGATGAGTTCCTTCTACTCTAAGGATCATCATCAAGGGCTAGAATTGACTCACTCACTCATACATTGACTAACCTGAACCCACAATTATAATGGGGTTTGCACGCTTCTCAAAACAAACTAACAAGACCCGCTACTCTATCACCTAGGCCATGATCAAACATTCCTCCTTAATTCGAGCAGCTCCTAGCTAGCATCTCATCCATTCTTTGTTTTCTAGTTTTGCAGCGACTTCATCTCCGATCATCTTCCGGTGATCCTCGACTATTTGGACCTCTGACAAAATCACATTTTAATATTCAATTCGCTCATGAAGTCGGCACTACCGCCTATACCAGGCAGGAAGTGCTGCTTGGCACATCTCAGAGAAAACCCTCACTTTGGAAAATAACTACCAAACCCCTGGGCTGGTTGTGCCGCTCGACCGACAGTACCGCTCCCACATGGACAGTAGTTGTAACAACCCAACTCCCAACGGAGTCCGGAATGCTACCAACTCCCAAATTCACCGAAAATTTCGGCAGCATCTCCTATAAAACTATGGACATCCACTCAGCAGACAAAAGAATAATAGCAGTTGTATATTATATCAATTACTCGAAATAGAATGAAACCATCTAGCAGGTCCTTAGATAACCGATCATACATCCAACCGGCAATTAACCGCCTACACAACGACGATCAACACATTACCCTAGCATTAGTTACAACCAGACTTAACGAAACAATTGAATTGGTTGTTGGTGACCAAAGTCATGCACGTGCTCTACTCCCATCCCGGCGAATCAGCTTCAAAGTACCTAAAACAAGAAATAGCAAGCGTGAGTCCAAGACTCAGCAAAGTGCAACAACACTAAAAAGGTAATGAATTCAACTGAGTTACTTTTAATCTAGAATTTAATATAGCCATTACTAAATCGAAATCAACCAATAAAAGAAGCAATAACTAACTCCACTTACCACAACCAATTCGAAAACATAACTAAATCTTACCCCTGCCTCAATAACATTTCTGGATGAGTCCACGCCTCAATCCTCAACCTGTTCTTCCCATTCTCATCAATCCCATTTAGCAGTTGCAACACACAATGCAATGGAATGCGTTTATGCTTTCATGCTCAAGTGCACAAAACATACAAAAGAAGGATCTCATATCCATACATCACAATCAACTCATTAAACATGATTCATCATTGTCAATGCAATGCAAATGCAAATATGCTTGCATGTTCATATGCTCATTTCATTTCACAATTCTCATGCATATGATGCATCATGCATGTCTCATTTCCTCTTTTAGCACATACCGGTATGGCCGAGTGCACACCCGTCGGTGTGCACCCTCTCATTCCCCTTCCACCCCGTAGTGGAGGGTGCCTACTCTTACTGACTCGCTCCCATACAACCACGTATATGGGACTACGAGGTAGGACTTTTGTACTCACTACATGTGAGCACAGAGGCCCGCATCAGAATGGGTCACCTCTTCCATCATGAATGCACAAATGCAAATGCCATTCCTCACATTCATATCCATATTCTCAACTCTCATATTCCTACTCTCAACACTCATGTTCCTACTCTCAACACTCATATTCATATTCTCAACACTCATTTTCATATTCTCGACACTCATATCTACATGGTCACAATTATCATTAATACTCCCGTTAAAGTCATAATCCATTTCCCTTATCACCAAAACATCCATTCTTATTAATCCAACCTCATTACTTCATTATTCACATTATCCTATCATACTAGTGATAATAGTATGACACTCAAACGATAGCTCTCATAATCGCAAGGTATCATGACATTCAACTTTCGACACGAATCTTTTCAATCAACGATGCACTTGCATCAAATTACTTAACCTTTTCATCAAAAGACAATTACTCTATTAGACGACTTATCATCACAAATGAAATCAGAAGCGTAAGCATATACATAACCAAGCAATCATCTAGATACCGTATAAGAGATATACGGGTTACACTTACATATAAACTCATTTTAAATAAATGCATAACCAATTAACCATTCTCATTCATCATATCGCATGCAAAATCAAACATGATAATGTTAAAGCAATCACATGGATAACTGTATTATTGTAAAACCTAGTGGCCACCTAAGCCACAACCGATACAATGCACTTGCCTTTACCGACGAAAGAATGGAGTGGCATGCGGTTGAGGCCACTCCCGACAGAACCTTTCCTGAAATGCTGCCTGAAGTTGAATCAAATACCCGAGTATTTTTTTCAACAATTGCAATTGTTCACCAACTGCAGCTTTAGGTTGGTGGAGACCATATCTAGCAAGTAGCAAATAACACAAAGACATATTCTTCTTATTCCATGGATAGTAATTGAAAACCATTAAAATAAAATATAGAAAGCTAAAATAGGGCCTTCCAATAGAATCTAGCCTACACATCAAGAAGGCAAAAGAGCAAGAAGAATTAGCTTCACTACCGATATGATTCACAATAAGCCTTTTTAAACAAAAGCTAGGGCATCTTCATCTTTTCTTGTCTACATAAGTAAAACAAACAGAGACAGTGAGCCAAACACCATTTGCAAGAAGGCTTCTAGGTTAATTATGTGTTTTTGCTTCACTAAATTATCAAATCTAATAATACGCTTGAACAAGGCAGGCCTCATGGTTTTTCATGATCCTCCTTTGTTAAAAAGAAACAACACTCAATGTAAATAATCATGGTGATGCACTGATGCATCCTTTGGTTCAAGACAACCAAATAAAAACAATAAGCTATCAGTAGCTCATCTTCAAAGAAATAGTTCCTAAAATTAGTACAGCAATGATATCAATGCTTTCAACCTGAAAAGATCGATAAAATGTTGTAAGCTTTGTAAGAATCTATTCTCAGATCGTAATTAGAACGTTGAATTTTGCAAACTTCGGTTATTCTACCTTGTAGTTTCACCAACTAATCAAGATAATATATGCACAAACACATTCAACAACCCTAAACCTTCTAGGCATTATCACAAACACCTCACATGCAAGCCAAATGGGTCCTCACTACCTAGGGTTTTACCTCAAGCCTTTCTCATGGAGGGATGAGGGAGGTGGAGGAGAGGTTGCACCGGCCCGGGAGGCGCCCGAGGCGGCCCGGGCGCCGGAGGAGGCGCCGAGGCTTAGGGCGCAGGCATGGCTGTAGTGAGTGCTGGACTTGACGAGGGCGGGCAGCCGAGGCAGCCACCGAGGCGCGGGCGCAGACGGGGCTGTGCGGCAAGGGTGGGGCCACTGGGCGCAGGAGGCCGGGACGGCACCGAGGAGGCCAGGAGGAGCGGCTGGCACCGGAGTCGGGAGGAGCGGTGGGCACTAGAGGATTTGGGAAAGAAAAAATGGCTGGCTCCCCTCCTCTAACTTTTTTATTACCCAATAAGTGAAAGCACTAAATAAAAGGGCTAGGGAAAAGAGTAAAATGCATTTAAAAACTACTCAACAATTCGGCCAAGTAACCACGGAAAAACGATCTGCAGATATTACACTCTTCCCCCTTTATGCAATTCACCTCGATTTCGACCACAACAAGAACACCAACGTAACAACGGAAAACAAAATACAAAACAAGGATACCCGAAACAACAAATCCGGGTATTTCTCACGCAAGAGGAACTCCAAATGGTTTTCTTAAATCAGGAATCCCACAAGCACTTCTCAACCGGAGAATTCACATCTCCCACGCGAAAACTCTAATGGATCGAGGCAATCAGCCAAATCCTAAATCATACCACTCATGAACAGTCTGACAACTCAGACAACTCTTCTTTAACGCTTCAATACACAACCTCCAATCAACCAACGATTCTTCCCGGAAGATCATAACACTAACTCCCAAACTCAATTCTCATTTCTCTATCCAATTTCACTCACCCAACCTAAATTACCTCTCTAAAACTCCATACCACAGATCAACCAACTCGTGATGATAGGAAAAACACAAGTCACAACACTCTATTAAGCATCTAGCCAAATATCGTCAAAACACCCAAGCTATCCGATTAGACAGTTGGGTTCTAAACTTGGATCCCTTACGAACCAAGAAAGCATTGATTCCCATCTTTTCCCATTGATTAACCTTTCTAACCAAAGAGCCATACACCGAATCCTTTATTTCGACAAGCTTCTAACCAATTCCGAACATATCATTATTTCTAACCAAGTAACACTGGAATCCTATAGGAATCAAAACACAACTTTTACTTTTTCAACAGTTGCCCTTGGAAACAACAGGATCAAGAATCATCATTTACTATCGAAATGATTAGCCCCACAGGGCACCAATCAAATTCCCTTATAACACAAAATCGTACTTGACCTTCTTTCAAACTTGTCTCACACAACGAGACAACCACTCAAAGATAAAGTTCACAACTGAACCATCCATTTCCGACTGACCCACATTGACTGTAACCCATGAAACCGAGGGTTCCGACGCATTAAAGATAATAACACATTGTTGATCAATTCCAAGCAATCCGCCAACAAAACTATCCCCCATGCCCAAGGAAACAATAGCATCGCCCTAACCTCCCACATAGGATCGAGACCAAGACAAGAAACACCTTTCATTAACTCTACTCTGAATCCATGTACGATCAACACTTAACCCCGATTAGGATTTTCATCAAAACCCCTCCACACTTGGTTCTCCTTCTAGGATGATCTCGCCCAAAGAACCAAAACAAAGAGCATAATCTCACTTATACTCAAACCAAGAATCCACATCCAATCATCTTCTTTCCTCACACTAGAAAACAAAGAGAATCTCGATTCTCTTACAAAACTAACCACTCTCCTCAACTTGAAATCAATGCGATAGAATGCACAAGGGAAAAACTCAACTGAGAAGAGGAACTTCACAAGCAGACACAAAAATCAAAGAGAACTCCATTCCCTTAACAGCATAAACCACTTCCACACCTTGAGCCCTAAGGTGGAAAACTTCACACCGATGAACCACTCGATTAAAAACAACACAACACACTAATCCCAAAACCAACATTTCGGGAATAGCAAAACGATCCTAAAATCCAACATTTTCCATTACATCTATTTATTTCCTTCACTTAGTAAGTCCACAAACTACCATCACATCGATTCATGATTAAGCATTCTTTCTTCCTCATCTTCATTCATCCACTAACTTCGCAACTTGGCGAAACGCAACGATTCTAGAAATTCTCCATTGCACACCAGCAGAACGCCTTAACAAAGGCATACACCCAACAGATTACACTGACAATCCAATTCCATAGATTTTTAATCACAAATCCAACCTTTCACCTAAATACATCACCCTCGGACAGGTTACTACCAACATTAACCAATTCTTCCCCATGGTACTCATCACGGAAAGTAAGTTATAACTCCAACCATAATCAACCTACCAGATCAAAGTCCACTTCATAAACTACATTCAAGTTTCCCTTCTCAAAGCAATTTTAGTAGGTTTAACGTCTGCCATCCATACTTCCGATTTGTTAGCAATACGATCAACCACTAGATCAAACCATTTTAGGTCTCCCTCAATAAACAATGTCTCCTCGAGATATAAATCGTCTAAAATGGCTATAAGACCATCCATTGCTAGCAGCAAACCAAGCTCCTCCATACTCCATCTAATGATTCTTCGCATTTTAACTCCAATTCCATCCTTGGTCATTTTATCGTCACCCTGTAGAAACTTATCATTAATCAACCCATTCCGAGCACTAAGGACACCTCTAGTCAAAGCAATCCCATCAAGTTATTTAATCAAGTTCCGCAACCCAACTTGTTATTTCTTCTGCACCATAACCACTACTAGCCTTTCGCACACACACACCATTACCAATCCTCCACTATAACCGTGGGTCACCATAACCAACACTATAATCCTTGCCCTCTATCAAATTTAGGGTCAACCACCCTAACCACACAATCATTCTACTAATCTGCTACAGGAGATCTTCAACCAACCCACAATATACTCTAATTGCCGCATTTTCCTTTCCAGAAAAACCCAACCAGAAACTTCCAAGGTAGCTCAACTCTCAAAGGAGTTAGGGAATGACAGGACGCAATCCTGGTCATTCAACAAATCCCCAAATCATCATCAAACTCCCAAGATTCCACGAAGGACGAGGGTTACAAGAACAGCCTCTCAACAAAGAAAAACGACAAGATCAAATAACTCAACTAAGGCGGGCATAAAACATCAATAACTCCTTTAAACTCGGAGAAGGATGAACACCCGAATAAATCGATAACCTTCTCTACAAAACAACCAATGCCAACCAACAAAAACTGAGCGTCAAAGCTGGAATAGCAACCAGAAAAGACGCAACACTAAACTCTTGTTCTTTGTCTTAAACCAAAGAAGGCAAAACCAAAACAATCGACTCCACCAACTATGCGATCTAAGACAAACAGGACAAACACCCTCCCCACGGGAGGTTCTTCGTCCTCCGGTGGTGGTTAGAAACAATCACACCGCTAATCCACAACCTTCACCACGGTTATCAATACTCGACCAGAACCCTTTTGGCACAAATTAACTCATAAGCATAACAATACACCTCATCATACGTTAAATCTCAAATAAAGCATTACAGAGTAACGCAATAATTGCCCAACCCATCCTACTGTGCATCAGAGTGTGTCAAGTTTTAAATTAATTAACCAATCTACCTTAAGTTTTAAAATCATTGCCATGAGGTCACACTTTAAAAGTTAATCCTAAACCATGTTTCTAATTTCACACAGCAAAATTTTAGTTTACTCTAGAGTAATTTGCCAAACGCATGTACCACGGACACAAGCCCGCTCGATACCAATCAGAACACCCGACTCTCACGGAGTCCGAATGCTACCAACTCCCAAATTCACCGAAAATTTCAAAAGATCTCCTCTAAAACTATGGACATCCACTCAAGAGACAAAAGAATAATAGCAGTTGTATATTATATCAATTACTCAAAATAGAATGAAACCATCTAGCAGGCCCTTAGATAACCGATCATACATCCAACCGGCAATTAACCGCCTACACAACGACGATCAACACATTACCCTAGCATTAGTTACAACCAGACTTAACGAAACAATTGAATTGGTTGTTGGTGACCAAGTCGTGCACGGTTTCTACTCCCATCCCGCGAATCACCTTCAAAGTACCTAAAACAAGAAAGCGAAAGCGTGAGTCCAAGACTCAAAGAAAGTGCAACAATACTAAAAAGGTAATGAATTCAACTGAGTTACTTTTAATCTAGAATTTAATATAGCCATTACTAAATCGAAATCAACCAATAAAAGAAGCAATAACTAACTCCACTTACCACAACTAATTCGAAAACATAACAAAATCTTACCCCTGCCTCAATAACATTTCTGGATGAGTCCACGCCTCAATCCTCAACCTGTTCTTCCCATTCTCATCAATCCCATTTATCAGTTGCAACACACAATGCAATGGAATGCGTTTATGCTTTCATGCTCAAGTGCACAAAACATACAAAAGAAGGATCTCATATCCATACATCACAATCAACTCATTAAACATGATTCATCATTATCAATGCAATGCAAATGCAAATATGCTTGCATGTTCATATGCTCATTTCATTTCACAATTCTCATGCATATGATGCATCATGCATGTCTCATTTCCTCTTTTAGCACATATCGGTATGGCCGAGTACACACCCGTCGGTGTGCACATATCGGTACTCTTACTGACTCGCTCCCATACAACCACGTATATGGGACTACGAGGTAGGACTTTTGTACTCACTACATGTGAGCACAGAGGCCCGCATCAGAATGGGTCGCCTCTTCCATCATGAATGCACAAATGCAAATGCCATTCCTCACATTCATATCCATATTCTCAACTCTCATATTCCTACTCTCAACACTCATGTTCCTACTCTCAACACTCATATTCATATTCTCAACACTCATTTTCATATTCTCGACACTCATATCTACTTGGTCACAATTATCATTAATACTCCCGTTAAAGTCATAATCCATTTCCCTTATCACCAAAACATCCATTCTTATTAATCCAACCTCGTTACTTCATTATTCACATTATCCTATCATACTAGTGATAATAGTATGACACTCAAACGATAGCTCTCATAATCGCAAGGTATCATGACATTCAACTTTCGACACGAATCATTTCAATCAACGATGCTATTTGCACCAGTTTTTGGAAAATACGACAAGAATTGGCAGAAAAGTGTGAGTTTGGATACAACACGAAGCGCCTTAAAAGATTTGGACAACATACGGATGATATTTGGAAACAGAGTCCAAATAGGAAAGTACAAAGCCGATTCGGATTACGTTGTCGTGTTGGATCAGGACTCGGATCGGCTAACAGGTATAAAAGGCGCATCAGGGCTGCTTGAAGAAAGGACAACCACGACAACCAAATCACATATGCTAGTTTTTTCTTTCATAGTTCTTAGTCTCTTAGCTTTGTAATCTTTCCTTTGTAAGTCGACATTGATCAAATAAAATTGCGAATCGCCGATTCTTTGATCATCATCGATTTCTTCAGGTTTGATTTATTCTGTCTTGTTGCGCATCTCCTTTTCAGAATCGATCTGCCTTTTACCCTCGGATTAGTCTTGATCGGCTAATCTAGTTACCCTTCTAATCGGCTTTCTGGCTGATTCTGGATTTTAGCCGATTCGCCCCAAGGATCGGCTTGATTGAATTTCACAACTCTCTTCCTTATCGATTGCAGGGTCAAATCGATTGGCACGTTCGCGCACATCTGAACCCGGTGTTCGTCCAGTGTGTTGTGGATCAGAAACACTCTTCACGTTTTTGGTGTCAACACATTTTTGGCACGCTCGGTGGGACCGATCGGAAAGATGACTACAGGCAAATCCACCGCACCAGCCGATGTTAATATCGACGCCATAATCGTCCCTACTTTGGATGATTTAACTCCAGAGCAGCGCAAGGAAATCGAAGATCGGAAAGCTGCCTTGGAGGAGTTGATGTTGGGTTGTTACCAGAAAACCCGACGAGGAGTCACACAGAAGATGGCGCTCCCAAAATTGAATCCACTTGGCGAGGCTGGCGTCACGACGACTCCAGTAAGCCGATATATGCCAGCTCAAGCTGAGTTACCTGTTATGATTGAGCAATCTGTGCATCATGCATTAATTAATCAATCATCGGCTTTGGTCACGACTTTAAAACTGCTGATAGAAAATAGCGTAAAGTCGATTGCACAAGAGTTGGCAACATCTGGAGGATTGCTGGACCCATTACAGCCACTCACAACGTATCCGGCGTATTCTGTGACACCAAACGCCAACACGGTCAAAGCGTCGGCACCCGCGACATCACTAATGCCGACCCAGCCCATAGTGTTGGCACCAACAAACCCTCGTCCAAACCCAGTTACTCATTACCATGCATATACCGACGCTGCAAAGTTAGATCCATCAGCAGGTGTTTCTGCGTCTCGTCGGCTCTCAAATTTATTGAATTAGATAGGAATTGTGTCGTTTGTTAGAACCGGCTCCATATAAAGTAGTTACATACACGAGCCGTTTGTTCCATTGCTCGAGGTTCACGGCCAGAGCCGATGGGTACGAATCATGGCAACAACAAGATCCATCGCCGAGCAAACCGACCCGAAGTTTACACTCGAGGCAGGATACTGCCCAAAATAATTGGCCGAACCCTAATGCTCCATTAGCTAATAACATCAATTGGGCTGATCAGATTTCTATGGTCTTGAGAGATCAATTTGGCTTAAAGCCCAAAGGGAAGACAATCGGCTATAGAAAGCCGTACCCAGATTATATTGACCGCATGTCATATCCCCATAACTTTAGGATTCCCGACTTTGCGAAGTTTTCAGGGGATGATTTAGTCACCACTTTAGAGCATGTTGGAAGATTTATCGCTCGATTGGTGAAGCGGCTCAAATTGATGGGCTAAAGATTAGGCTTTTTCCTTGTCTTTATCGTGGACCTTCACTTGGTTTACTAATCTGCCTCCAAATTCGGTCCATTTTGGAACGATTTAGAAAGTCGGTTTCATGAATACTTTTTCTCTGGTAGCTTGGAGTTGAGAATTTCAGACCTGAGTGCTGTCCGGCAAAAGTTTGGTGAGTCATCTTCAGATTATATTAGAAGATTTAGAGAAGTGAGAAATCGCTGCTTCAGTGTAGTATTGCCCGATAACCAACTAGCCGATTTAGCCTTTCAAGGGTTAATTCCCCCACTTAAAGAGAAATTTGCTGGACAGGAGTTCACTAATTTAAGTCACCTGCTTCACCGTGTGTCGGCACAGGAAAGCCGATATTTAAGTAAAGAATTCAAAGATAAAATTAGATTAAATGGCAATGGGAAGGATAAAGCAAAAATAAACATGGTTGAATATAGTTCAAGTGAAACTTCCGAAGATGAAGCAGATATAAATATAGCTGAATGGATAACGGGTTCTAAAAAACCACTTGTCTGTTCGTGGCTCAAGCCGATTAGGGGTAAGTCAGAGGTTAAATATGCTTTTGACGTATCCAAGTGTGATCGCATATTCGACATGTTGTTACAAGAGAAGCTGATACGACTGCCTGAGGGACATACCATACCATCAGCCGATGAGATCAAAAAACGACGATATTGTAAGTGGCATCATTCGTTCTCTCATAACACTAATGATTGCAACATCTTTCGCAACAAATACAGTAATTATTGAAGACGGCCGGCTCAAGTTTGCAGAGGAGCCGCCATAGAAGTCGGCGCCAATCCTTCCCAATCAACATGGTTCAGTGCTCCGGCAAGGGAAAAAACATTGTCGATGAAAGACCCTTAGCAACGCGGCAAGTCGACATAGAGTCGAGCTCACAAGGAGAAACACTGAAGATAACGATCGATTCACTTCAAATTGAAGCCGATCGAGATGGGAAGAATTCTAGGACTGTGAAGCCAAAAGGGGAATTGCAAGTCGGACGATGGTACAAAGCCGAAAGATCTCCGCCCGGAAGCCAGCATTCAAACCCAAGCCGACTTTTTCACAGTTGCTTGAGAAATATGAAAGGATAAGCCATCGGCAGGAACGACAGACTCAACGACCAGGCGGGCCACATCGGCCAAACAATGTGTTTCGGCCAGGCAATTTGTATCGGTAGACACTGCAGAAAGAGCTCATCAGAGATGTCCTTTTTGGCAATTCTATTGGGAGAGAGGTATGGCATTACCATCTTCGAGGTCATGCCCCATGGAGCATCACCCTCAAAGACATTGGCCAAGGCAAACGGTTAAAGAGCGGCTATTTGATACAGCGCCAGATCGGACGCAGTCATGGCATAAAAAGCCGATAAAGGAAAGACTGGGTACACCGAATGGAGATAAAAAGGTCGAAATTATAGAAAATCTGGCTGGTAAGATTCGCAAACCGATTGAGCCTAAACCTAGGTGGTGCCCAACTGGACTTAGCCGATCGCAACGCAGACAGCTTCAACGCCTAAGGACGCAAGAGATAAGAGAAGCCGAAGAGGAAAAACAGAGATCAAGCGCTTAATGAGTCTGCGCCGGTGAAACTTGTTACAAAGGAGTGGAGGAGAAAGCAGCAAGCCGATGATGATTCAGATTCTCGGATGATTTGTTGTCACCAATGATTCGGATGACACTCCTCCCATGGATATCAACATGGTATTCATTCTACCACCGAAGTTCGAATTAAAACCGAATCGGCTAAAGACACGTTTGCTCAACTATGCTTAGGCGCACAAGATGTCAGATTTGAAAAGCCGAAGATCCCCATCGGCATCTTAAGCCGCTTTACTTAAAAGGCTACATCAATGGAAAGCCGATATCCGTGATGCTTTCGTTGATGGAGGGATATCAGTGAACCTGATGCCGCTCACCACCTGCAAGAAGTTAGGTAAAACCGACGAAGATCTGATAAAAACCAACATGGTACTAAATGATTTCACAGGGGACCCTACTGAAGCAAAGGGGGTAATGGTTACAGAGTTAACCGTCGGCAAAAACTTTGCCAACCGCATTTTTGTAATTGAAGCAAAGGAAACTACAAGGTACTCCTTGGACGCGATTGATACATGCCAATTGTTGCATACCATTAACCATGCATCACCGCTAGTTCAATGGAACGGAGACGGTTGAGGTCGTCTCACCGATACATCGCCCATATTGCTATGGATAGTTCGATGCAAATTGGCCACATGAAGAAGCAGAGTGTATATCGGTAAAACATTAGACGATTGATTTCATATGCATTGGTAAGTCGATTGATGCCGATCGCTGTAAAACCAGGAACATTTGATCGGTCAAGTGAGGTTCTAAGGAGATGGGGTCGAAATGATCCAAGCGTGCTAAGATAGGGTGAGGAGCTATCGGCATGGGATAAACTCCACGGCCATTGAAGATTTCCAAAGCGAAAAATTGGGGCAAGGTTTCACTTCGCCGATATGCTTGAAGAAGTCGATATAGGAGAAGGTGATAGGAAAAGGCCAACTTTGTAAGTGCAAATTTAGGTCTAGAATACAAAAATAAGTTGGTCAAAATACTTAGAGAATACAGGATTGTTTCGCCGGGAGTACTATGAGATGTCAGGTTAAGCCGGCGCTAGTGGAACATCGGCTACCTATCAAGCCGGTATCGCCATATAAACAACCTCCACGGCGTTGTAATCCAGAATCTGACGGTGATAAAAGAAGAAATTGAGAGATCGTTGGAGGCCAAGTTCATAAGACCTTGCCGATACGCCTAATGGGTGTCCAACATTGTTCCGTCATGAAAAAGAATGGTAAACTCCGTGTGTGTAGACTTTAGAGATTTGAATAAAGCCACGCTAAAGATGAATATCCGATGCCTATAGCCGATATGCTTATCGATGCTGCATCGGTAATAAGATTATCGCTTTCTTGACGAATGCCGGATATAACCAGATATTCATGGCGTAGCCGATGTCCCTAAACCGCCTTCGATGTGCTGGCGCGATAGGGTTGTATGAATGGCGGTAATGACATTCGCTTAAAAAATGCAGCGCCACCTATCAAGCGCCATGAATTTGATTTTTCACGATCTAATCGGCCATATTGTTGAGATTTACATTGACGATGTGGTGGTTAAGTCTAAGGAAGATCGGCGAGACTTGGCCGATTTAGAAAGGGTATTTCAAAATCGAGAGCTCATGGGTTAAAATGAATCCTCAAAGTGTGTGTTTGGTGTATCGGTGGCCGCCTTAGGGTTTATGGTTCACCAAAGAGGAATTGAAGTTAACCAAGCAAGAGTTAAAGCCATAGCCGATACAAAACCGCCAACATGTAAAAATGAATTGCAGAAACTGATTGGCAAAATTAATTACTTAAGACGATTCATTTCGATTCTGTTTGGTAGAATTCAAGCTTTACGCCATTACTAAAATTAAAGGATGGCCAGAATTTTATATGGGGAACCGATCAGCAAAAAGCTTTCGATGATATAAAACAGTACCTAGTGTCACCACCAGTCTTGGCCGCGCCGCAAAAGGGAATTCCTTTCAAGTTATATATATCGGCTAAAAACGAGACCATCGGGGCTGTATTGGTGCCAGAAGTTGATGGCAAAGAGCGAGTAATATTTTACTTAAGCCGATGACTTCTGGAAGCCGAGACCAGGTATCCACCGATAGAGAAGTTGTGCTTATCCTTATATTTTGCTTGTACGAAATTGAGGCATTATATACTAGCATCGACTTGCATAGTAGTATGCAGAAACGATATCATCAAATACATGCCGCTCGCACCAATCTTGAGAGGACGACTTGGAAAGTGGGCTTATGTCAGAATCGAAGTTCGACCTACAAGATTTAATCGCCAAGGCCATTAAAGGTCAAGCGAGAGTCGATTTCATAATCGGATATGATACCATGGTAGGAATAGTCGATGTAGCCCCATGGCAATCAGATTTTGATGGGTCGGTTTGTCAAGAGGGGAGTGGAATATGTATTGTGCTGATTTCACCAAAAGGACATAACATCGAAGTTTGCATATCGGCCATAAGCCGATGCTCTAATAACCAGCCGAATATGAGGCATTGCTCAAAGGGTCTGCAGCTTATAGATAGTGTCGGGCAAGTAATGTGGAAGCATATGGCTACTCACGGTGGTGGTGCAGCAAATTAAAGGAGAATTTAAATGCAACGACGAGGTGCTATCAAAGTATCTACAGTATTGTCTCGATATCATCAACACTTTTACATCATTTTGTATCAGCCATGTGCCCAGGGAAATGAACGACAAAGCCAACACATTGGCTCAAACAGCTTCAGGCTATAAGGAATACAGCCGATACGAAGCATTTGATTTGATCGACAAAATAGTGCTGTGCGTCGCTAATGTCGATTGGAGAACAGAAATAAAAGCTTACCTAATGGACCCATCCAGCTCATCACATAAAAGTCGCCAACAAGCTTGAAGTATGTTGTGCTAGAAGGAGAACTATATTATCGGACAATGGAAGGTTTGTTTGTTGAGATGCCTTGGGGACGAGGAAGCAAAGGTAGTTATGGGCGAAGTTCACAAAGGAATTTACGGAGCACATCAATCGGCTCACAAAATGAAATGGATCTTAAGACGAACCGGGTATTTTTGGCCAACAATGTTGGAAGATTGTTTCAAGTATTACAAAGGGTGTCAAACTTGTCAAAAGTTTGGAAACGTGCAGCTTGCACCGGCATCGGCCTTATATCCAATTATGAAACCATGGCCGTTCATAGGATGGGGGATAGACGTAATTGGCCAAATATTCCCAGCATCAAGCAAAGGCCATAAGTTTATTCTTGCGGCCACGGACTATTTTTCAAAATGGGTTGAAGCCGTTCCGCTTAAAAAGTCACCAACAGGAAGCTATCGGCTTTGTTAACGAGCATATTATCCATCGATTCGGTATTCCTCGCACTATCACAACCGATCAAGGAACCGTGTTCATGTCTAACGATTTTAAAAGTTTTGCAGAGAGCCTTGGAATCAAGTTGCTTAACTTATCGCCATATTACGCCGAGCCAATGGACAGCCGAAGTCATCAAACAAAACTTTGATCAAGTCGATTAAGAGAAAATTGATGAAAAGCCTCTAACCCGCACACTACATTGTCGAATCTTTGTGGGTTTATCGACTAGCGTTTCACTTGCGTCGACTAAATTGTCACCTTATCGCTTGGTATACTGGACAGGAAGCCGTGTTACCCGTAGAAATAAGTATTGAATCTATGCGTGTGGCGAGACAAAACGGGTTATCGACTGGCGAATACAAGGAATTGATGTTATGCAATTTAGACGATCTGGCAGAGCTAAGGCCGATTACGTTAGATCAACTCGAAAAGAACAAAAGGAGAGTTGCTAGGGCTTACAACAAAAAGGTCGTGCCTAAATCGTTCAATGAGGCCGATCTGGTTTGGAAAACGATATTGTTGATCGGTTCTAAGGATAGTCAATTCGGTAAGTGGTCGCCAACATGGGAAGGGCCGTATAAAATAAACCGGCTTGTTGGAGGAAATGCGTATATACTTGAGACATTAGAAGGAAGCATATTCCCTAAAGCAATCAATGGGAGATATTTAAAGAAATATTACCCTAGCGTTTGGATCGGTGCGTAATCAAGTACGGCACAAAGAATTCAGAAATAAATTAGTTAAACAGCCGATTAAATGAGGCACGAACAATCGGCTGAACAGCCGATTAAAAGTGTTACAAAAATATAGCAAAAGCAACATTGTTTTAAAACATACATCCACATCAATAATATACATGCCTGACCCAGGGATTCTAGCCCCTAAAGCCGACAGTGTAGCAGCGGCCTTGGCCAATGTTTCGGTGACGCCGTAAATGATGTCTTCATCGGTTTTGGCAGTACCAGGCACTGGAACGAGTTTGGCCGATTGCTCTTTCACCTTCGCTACGGCCAGGCCAATGTCAGTCTTCTGGTTTTTCAAGGACGTTGAAGTGGCAGTCACCAGGATAAGGTTGTTTGCAAGCTCTTCTTCCACTTTAGCCAGTTCCTCCTCGAGCCGCTTCTTCGTCAACTCTAGTTTTTGCGCGGCGGACTTGGTGGCCTTAAGGGTAGAAGAATCTTCGTCGATTTTTCTTTTCTTGGTTTTAAGCTCGCCACCACTTCGCTCAGCCAGACGTTGGTCGATCGCTTGAGCTTCTGCAAGCGCCTAGCGTTGCCGCTTCAACTTCCGCCCGCCTCTCATCTATATGACAGACGCCCAAGATAGCCTTCGTGGCCTTAGGCGGATATCGGCTTCAACAATGTACCATCGGCGTCGCGGATTGGCCGAGTATTAACCAAGATGTTCGCCTCCGCCGAGAAATCGCAGCTAAAAGCCGATTCATTTTCTCCTCATCTTCTTCGCCCGATTGACGACCGCAATGATGCCTTCGAGACGGTGATGATATTACGGATGTCCGCCACATAGTCGCTGGGGCACATTTACGGTCTCGCCACTCGCCCAAAGTAAAGCCGAGCAAGTCATCTGGTTCGTTGACTCTCCCAAGCCTTCCTTGGTGGTCGGTGAGGAGGCGAAGGAGCGGGAGCCGGCTGAGGAGGCAAGATTTGAGGGCTAGCAACAGGGCATCTCAAGATCGGCCAATACACTAGCGGCTTGCGAAGACATCGCCGGCTGAAAACCGATGAGAGCGCGTTAGGAATCGGCGTAAAAGATTCTCTCAACATAAAAAGAAGCAAAGAGATTTACCTCTACAAAGTCCGATGCACGGGGAGAGCTCTCGGCACTTTGTTCAAGCAGTATTTTGGCGGCGGCCGAGCTTTCACGACTTAGGTTTTTCTGCAAGAAATTAATCATACAAAGTCAACAGCTGAGCAACAAGACAAGGGAGCAATTATCGGTTCCAAACACTTACTGGAAAGACGGCCTTTTTCAAGCTCCGATAGAGACGGACTCTGGATGCGGAGATTGCCGAAGGTATAGCCAGTTAAACCACTCGTTTGATTAGGCCTCTTCCCTTTGGGCCCACTAGCCGATGACCCCAAGAATAGCCTTTGTTGCTTCAAAGAAGATCCTCAGAAAACAAAGTGTTTACATGGTTAAAAGGTAGGAACAAAACAATCTAAGGCATAGAGATTTTTCTTTGAAACAAGCCGATACCTCTACAGCTACGGACGAGTTAGTATAACCCGATGAGCTGGAAGAGTCCAAGCTATCTTCACTAGAATCATCGCTGCTACTGCTGGAAGAGGTTACCGTCGGCTCATGAAAATCCGGTAAAAACCGCTCTATAATGGCCGACGGAGTACGGTCCAAATAGAGAGCTTCTGATATGGGTGCCCACCAAGCAGAAAAATGGCTAGCTCGGCGAGAGTTCAGAATATAATCGAGAAGTGGCAGTGAAGGTATTACTTGGCCAAAGCCTAGCTGACGGGCATATACAGAAGGATGATAAAATTCATACGACGGCTGAAATGTTCTGTTGCGGGAATTTAAGCCGACGTGAAGGATGCAGGGGGAGATGAAAATCCGGTACAAACTCAAAGTCGCTTCCGACATCATAGAGCTATCAGCATCCAGATGAAGGAACGAAGGCCATTGGAAGTTGGCTTCATTAGCATAAGGGAAAAAGTCCTGTTTACTGAAAATTGTGTTGTCCAAATTTAGAAAGAATGACACATACTTCTTGAAATCGGTTGGGGTGATTTTGGTGTCACCGCTGGAGCACATCACGAGTCTTTCTCCGTGACCGACCGCCTCAGATCATGGAGTGGTGCCTTCAGGATAGTCTTCGCGAGGAAAAGCCGAGTCTTCCAATGGTTCAGAATTAAGAGATCGGCTAAACATGCTATAAAGCCAGAGTTGAATGAACCACATTGGACCACCTATGTTGCCGACAACGAACTGGGCAAAACCAGAGAAAAGCCAACTTCTGATAACATGCATCATCTGGTAGATGGCTCCAAGAAGCATCTTCCCAAGCGCAAGTCGACGACCTTCCACCAAACCGCCGACCACTAGTTGGTATACTTGGGTCGGACCAAGAGAGGCTCCACGTAACGTAAACCTATCTAGCCAAAGATTAAGAAAGGCCACGTGTTTTTGAAATTGATACCACCATTCACTTTATTGTTGTGTCAATGTACCGCCCATCCTTTACCCATGGATCGGATTAGTTTATACTGGGGCTTGCCACTGAAAGCCGATAATTGTTCACCATCAGGCCTAAGGCAACATAGTTCTGCTATGTCTAAGAGTGTTGGGCCAATGGGACCAGTCCGAAAAAGGAAGGCATTGAAAGTGCTTGACCAGAAATAACAGGCCGTGGCCACCAAGAGCTCATTGGCTTCTGGGTTAGCTAAACTTAGGGGGAGGCACTCGGCTATGCCCATTCTTTCCCATTCTTCTCTTTTCTGAGCCAACACTCTAATGTACCATCTTCTCCATCCTTTTAGCGTTGTCGGCCAAGCCCTAAAACTTTTACCCCATTCTGTTATATTGTAACCTTGAGCCGACAGGGGAAGTCTAGGGATTTCTTCGTTAATTACTATGTCAGCAGTCGAATTTCCTACTGGCCCTAGGTATTATTGGTCTTCACTTTCAGGGATTGGGATCAGTACCTGAGAGGTATCCATTCAGCCGACTGATGGTTCGTTCGAATTTGAGCAGTCTTGCGCAGAGCCTAAACAGGTTTCGCATCAAAAGACGGGTTTATTAGAAGGAGTGCGAGAGCTGGAAAGCGTGAAAATGACCGTGGGGGTCCCGCATATATATAGCATGGTGAAAAGCAAAGAGTGGCAGGAAGTGAATTTGAGGCGACGCTTGTCATTAAACCGCACCGAGATTTTTTACGGCGCAATCAATATAGCAGTTACTGACGTTGTTCCCTAACCAACAATGAAGAAGCCGATGGATGAAGAAGCCAATATATATTTTTGAAAGATAACAAGTTATCTTCCAAAAATAGGGGGCATATGTTTGCACCAATTTTTGGAAAATACGACAAGAATTGGCAGAAAAGCGTGAGTTTGGATACAACACGAAGCGCCTTAAAAGATTTGGACAACATACAGATGATATTTGGAAACAGAGTCCAAATAGGAAACTACAAAGCCAATTCGGATTACATTATCGTGTTGGATCAGGACTCGGATCGGCTAACGGGTATAAAAGGCGCATCAGGGCTACTTGAAGAAAGGACAACCACGACAACCAAATCACATATGCTAGTTTTTTCTTTCATAGTTCTTAGTCTCTTAGCTTTGTAATCTTTCCTTTGTACGTCGACATTGATCAAATAAAGTTACGAATCGCCGATTGTTTGATCATCATCGATTTCTTCAGGTTTGATTTATTCTGTCTTGTTGCACATCGCCTTTTCAGAATCTATCTGCCTTTTACCCTCGGATTAGTCTTGATCGGCTAATCTAGTTACCCTTCTAATCGGCTTTCTGGCTGATTCTGGATTTTAGCCGATTCGCCCCAAGGATCGGCTTGATTGAATTTCACAACTCTCTTCCTTATCGATTGCAGGGTCAAATCGATTGGCATGCTCGCGCACATCTGAACCCGGTGTTCGTCCAGTGTGTTGTGGATCAGAAACCCTCTTCACATTTTTGGTGTCAACAGATGCACTTGCATCAAATTACTTAACCTTTTCATCAAAAGACAATTACTCTATTAGACGTACTTATCATCACAAATGAAATCGTAGCGTAAGCATATACATAACCCAAGCAATCATCTAGATATCGTATAAGAGATATACGGGTTACACTTGCATATAAACTGGTTTTAAATAAAAGCATAACCAATTAACCATTCTCATTCATCATATCGCATGCAAAATCAAACATGATAATGTTAAAGCAATCACATGGATAATCAGTATTGTTGTAAAACCTAGTGGCCACCTAAGCCACAACCGATACAACGACTTGCCTTTTATCGACGAAAAGAATGGAGTGGCATGCGTTGAGGCCACTCCCAATGTAACCTTCAAATGCTACCGAAGTTGAATCGATAATTCGAGTATTTTTTTTCAACAATTGCAATTGTTCACCAACTGCAGCTTTAGGTTGGTAGAGACCATATCTAGCAAGTAGCAAATAACACAAAGACATATTCTTCTTATTCCATGGATAGTAATTGAAAACCATTAAAATAAAATATAGAAAGCTAAAATAGGGCCTTCCAATAGAATCTAGCCTACACATCGCCAAGGCAAAAGAGCAAGAACAATTAGCTTCACTACCGATATGATTCACAATAAGCCTTTTTAAACAAAAGCAAGGGCATCTTCATCTTTTTCTTGTCTACATAAGCAAAACAAACAGAGACAATGAGCCAAACACCATTTGCAAGAAGGCTTCTAGGTTAATTATGTGTTTTTGCTTCACTAAATTATCAAATCTAATAATATCACGAACAAGGCAGGCCTCATGGTTTTTCATGATCCTCCTCTGTTAAAAGAAACAACAGCTCAATGTAATAATCATGGTGATGCATTGATGCATCCTTTGGTTCAAGACAACCAAATAAAAACAATAAGTTATCAGAGCTCATCTTCAAAGAAATAGTTCCTAAAATTAGTACAGTAATGATATCAATGCTTTCAACCGAAAAAGATCGACAAAATGTTGTAAGCTCAAGAAAGAAGCTCACATCAGATCGTAATTAGAATGATGAATTTTGCAAACTTCTTGTTATTCTACCATGTAGTTTCACCAACTAATCAAGATAATATATGCACAAACACATTCAACAACCCTAAACCTTCTAGGCATTATCACAAACACCACACATGCAAGCCAAATGGGTCCTCACTACCTAGGGTTTTACCTCAAGCCTTTCTCATGGAGGGATGAGGAGGTGGAGGAGAGGTTGCACTGCCTTTGAGGCGCCCGGAGGCGCAAGCACTGGCGCCGGAGGAGGCGCCGAGGCCGAGGGTGCAGCACGGCCAGCAGCAGCGATGCTCGACGAGGGCGGGCTGGCGAGGCGCCACTGGAGGCGCGGCGTGATTTGAACGGAGGTGCGGCAAAAGGCGGGCCGGGCTAGGAGGTCGGGACGGCACCGAGGAGGCCGGGGAGGGGCGGCTGTGCACTGGAGTCGGGAGGGAGCGGCTCGGCACTGGAGGATTTGGGGAAAGAAAAAAACGGCTAGCTCCCCCTCCCTCTAACTTCTTTTTATTACCCAATAAGTGAAAGCACTAAATAAAAGGGCTAGGGGGAAAAGAGTAAAATGCATTTAAAAACTACTCAACAATTCTGGCCAAGTAACCCTAGAAAAAATGATATGTAGTATTATAGTAGTGCTACTCAGTTGGCTCTACCGCTCCCACATGGTCGGTAGTGACGCTCATGGCAAACACAACTCAAATTGCTTCAATTTGAAAATCCAATTCAAATCAAAGTTAAACTCAAGCACCACATGCTTTAAACACGGTCAATAACTTATCACCAACAAGGTTAGACCTCCACAAGGTCTTTCACCCTTGACCGCTTGCAAGATGGCTACTTAAGTAGTTTTAACTCTTGCATAGTGTGTATAGCTTTACCCACAAGACATGATCGTGTCTTGTTGCCATGAAGTTAACACACTTCCTTTGATGTGTCAGCAGAGAGATCATGACAAGGCTTTTACAATGTACAACCCCGCTATTAACTTGCTCACTATGGTTTTACCACTAAAGGATTCTATCTACCCAGTTAGAAGCCCCATCTTGCGCCATGTGAGTGTCTCCATCCAACACCCACATTCCACCAACAGGTGAAGCCAACAATGAGGTGCACAAATTCATTAGCTAGGTCATACCCACATAGACTTGTGGTTATACAGTAGTGCTCGGTCCAAAGTAACACATGCTTTGGTCCTTAAGGGTGCATTTGGTTGGGTGCACGAGGGTGAATCGAATCGTCCCGAACAGGATTTGGTTCTATTTTTGCATTTGGTTAGATGAACGGAACCATTTCGTACAGGATGAGATGGTACAGATTCTTGGAATATTCCAAAAGATGCTACACCATCCTCAGACAGAAATTTGATTGAACCAATCGGGTTCAGATGTGATCGCACTCGCACCATCCCTTAAACCAATCTTATCTCTCAATCCAATCCCATCCCTTCAACTAAACATCATCTCGTACCATCCTGTATCATTTCATCCAAGCAACCAAACAAAATATTGTATCATTCCATTCAGACAACCAAACACCTTCTGATGAGGACATCACCAACATGGATACGACCAGCGTGACCGCTGCCCCTCCTTCCTCTCCGGCTTCTCCAATGACTACTGACGCTGCTCCATCTTCGTCACAAATGATCAACGCTGCGGCAACATCGTCGCCGAGAGGCCTTAATCCAAAAGCTCAGCTATTCAAGCCCACATCAACAGACAAGAGCCTCAAGCACACACCCCGAGAATAGCCCATGCGTCAAGGAAGGCCCATATGGAAGCCCAAGATGCCAAAAAGCCCGGTTCGGCCATCCAGCAGCATGCCAACTTCAAACGGGCATAACATGGGCTCCCGGACTCCGTTTTTAGCGTGCGACCACCCGTTTGAAAGCTTAGGAGATAAGCTTTCCAATGGATCTAGCCCAACTTCCAAATTCACTCCAGAATGATGGGAAAATGCGGAACAATGTCACGGGCCAGAAATTCAAGGCGCTGCATCACCCCACTTTTGGGCCTATGGCCCATGTATTTTAGGGTTTTGGTGGCCACCGCTGTTTTGGCTGCCCTACACCTCCTGGCCGCCGCTATATATGTGGCCGCCACCGTTCTTTTACGCTTAGGTTTTGTTGTGTTTTGGTAGACCCTTTGTGCGTCCCTCCTCGTGTTCGCGTGTGTCGACTAGACCACCCGTGACGAGAAACAGAACCTCACCTTTGTATCTTTGAGATTATTGGATTGGAATTGCTCTCACCTTGTTCTTGCTCGTTCTCGGTTGCAGCAGGTACAAGGATTGATCGGTCTTTGATTCGGTTGATCGCCTCGCGTGGTGACGCTATGCATTGCTTGTTGTCGATCTCATGGTTAGTAGTCGATCCATCTACTTCGGCGCTATCAAACCGACGATCGTTCATCGAAGATCGGGCCGACCTAGTGCACATCAAGTGGTATCAGAGCGACGGTTGCCTGGTGAGAACACCCTTATCTTTGTTTAGTTCATCTTGTTCGTCCTAGAGTCCAGAAAAACAGCCCCAAAAAAAATCTGTTCGTCGTGTGTTTGATCTAATCCGAGCCCCTTTTGGCCTTTACTATTACTGCCTAGTTTATTTCTTGTTGAATTTGCGTTGCATTGTCGTGTCATTGCTGGTCTTAGTGTTTTGATCTTTAGAGTTTCGAGTTCTTGTCACGTTCTTGTCACCGAGTTGAACTCCATCACATCGCCGCGTCCAATTCGGATCCTCCTCTGTCCAGTTCGGTATTTTGGTCATAACTCCCTCATACAAACTCGGATTTTGCTGTTCTTGTACTTTCCTGAAAGCTTGAGAAATTATCTACAACTTTGCCCATTGTGAAACTTTCCAAAAACGCTGTCTTCTTGTCCAAAATCGCGTTGGATTGGAATCTGTTTTCGTCCTGGATTTTCTGAGCAGTCTGTATTTTGGGGTCAATATCTCTGGCTTCCCTTATCCAAAATAGACGTTCCATATATGCAAATTGATCAGCTCGAAAAGATCTACAACTTTCCAGTCATACTTTTTTGCATTGGAAGCCAATAAAAACCCAAAAACAGCGTTTGAAGTTTCTGCATAATAGATCTGTTTGTAGCAGGAAAAAAGTTTGAGTTGTAATTCATCATATGTGCCACTTGTTGATATAGAAGGAAGAAAAATTTAAAAAAAGGCAAGTGCATATAAAAGAGCCACACTAAAAGGTGGAAAAGAAGCCCTAGCTATTTGCTTGTGTGCTGTGGTCATTCTCGTTGCTGTTTCGTGACTTCATTGGTGTCCAAAGCTCGCGTCTCTAGTACGGTCTAGCCTAGGACCAAAGAAAGTACCGTCGTTGAACGCTCTTTCAAATTGTTTTGGCTAGTGTGGTTCTAGTATATCCTTTGCTACATATTATACCTATCCAAGCTCCACCTACTATTAACCACAGGAGAAGCACCTTGCAATCGCTTTGTCACCCCCGAAAAGTGCAGATTACCATCATCCTCGATTGAACCTTGAAAAGTCAGCAGGTAAGAACTCGTAAGAACTTGGTGTGAGCTTGCGCTGTGAGATCCTCCACCGTCCACATATTAGTAGATAGGAATATACATTTTTCGTGTATTTTTCTTGTCTACCACTAATAATGGCAGTCCACGAAAAAAACGATGATCTATATTGAGGATGATCCAAGCATTCCGCCAGAACAAAGAAATATATGGAAACTTAATCATGAGTTTGAGAAAAGAGAAGAAATTGAAAGAAAAACACAAGGAGTTCATGGAGAAATGGCGAAATGGAGAATTAAAAATGAAAAGGTCGAGCATGGGACTATCCTTCACCAAGAATGAGAAGGAACTCTCAAGAAAGAAGTCAAGCCTACACAATCTAAGAAGGATAGTAAGTGTATTTCAATATGTAACGATAAGAATGTACTTGCTATTCCCGTGACTAACCCTCAGAGGCAAGAATGATCAAGATGGTGTGCACCGAGTGCTGCAATAACGACAACTACATGAGCCTCATGTCTCATCGCCTACTTAGTGCACCAAAGGAACATGCCAATGAAACTCAACGCAACAACTTATTCCAAACTAAGTTTGTTGTGCAAGAACGCCACGTACACGCCATCATTGATGGAGGAAACTGTAGCAACCTCGCAAGTCTACATGGTCGAGAAACTTGGCTTGACCACGACTCCACTTCAGCAACCTTACTCAATGGAACGGTTCAACTCAATTGGTAAGGTTCGTAACACAAAGCGTGCAGTTCACTCTCTCCATTG